>CP125977.1:313536530-313685043 GCA_030063025.1 Avena longiglumis
CATGGTGGTGGAGTGCTTGGCGGTTGTAGGAGAACTCCGTGTGGAATGCATTCCTCCCGTCTTTAAGGTTCTTCTTTATCAACACCCGAGGAGTGCCAAGACTTCATTGACTACCTCGGTTTGTCCATCGGTTTGAGGATGCGAGGCGACGAGAAGAGGAGCTTGATGCCGAGCTTAGCCATGAGAGTCTTCCGAGTAGCTCATGAATTTTACATCATGTCGGAGACGATTGTTCTTGCACACCGTAGCCAAATTATTTCCCTGAAAAACAAATTTGCTACATGTGAAGCATCATCGGTCTTATGGCACGGAATGAAATGTGCCATTTTAGAAAAGCGATCCACTACTACAAATATGGAATCATGTCCATGTTTAGATCTAGGCAAGCCTAACACAAAGTCCATGCTAATGTCCGACCAAGGTGCATGAGGAATAGGCAATGGCATATAAAGACCAAAGGGGTTGGACTTAGACTTAGCTTGGATACATGTAGTGCATCGTTGGACGTGGCGCTCCACATCGCGCTTCATCTTTGGCCAAAAGTAGTGAGTGGAGAGCATGTCGTATGTCTTGTCACGGCCAAAGTGACCCATAAGGCCTCCACCATGGGACTCTTGATGATGTGGACATCCCTACTATTGATACAACCGTTGTATCTACAGCAACACACATACAAGGACCCATCACAAGATCTCGTGCCAAACAACTTAACTATCAGGTACTTTCGTTTCTTGGAACTATTCCTCACATACATGAGAATATGATGCTGCCTAAATCGGATATATTTATTACTCTTAGGAATGATGGACCAAGCATGGATGAGAGGGACAAGCATTGGAGCATGGCCATGCATGGAGATGGCAGCAACCATGTGATGATCCAAGAGAAGGCCACGGATGAAGATTTCAGAACTTTGAGGCCACCATAATGAAGAAAGAAGGCTTGGACGAAATATTCAAGATCAATACTTTACGAATTCGTCCATAGCTTAATATGGTGTCATGACCTTTTATTTTGGGCCAGCCCATGTAATTTTCGCAGGATTTTAATTAGCCACTTTTTAGAGTCCGTATTTGAGGGAAAAGGACTTTAGGGTTGGATTCGCCACCACTTCCATGGCTGGCCGAAACCCCACCTTTTCGCCTCTTAACACGCCCCATAGCCAACCTCTAGACTCGGATTTTGTTTAGACATTAAGTTAGCCATAGTCGCAACTTCGCCAAGGCTCGGCGTCAAAGGCCTCTTGTACTGCACCTATTCGTGATCCCACCTCTTCAATAAAGCTTTCCTCTTAATCCGCAATATCTTGATTGCAATATTGGTTCTTACTTGTTCTCGATTTCGTAGGAATTAAGACCTCGCAGTCGGTGATCGTGTTCACGCAGGATCGGTAACCTCCGTGAGATTGGCCTAGCGATTGCATTGGCGCCAGGTTCGCGACGTAGTCGGATCGCAAGCCCGAACTCCACCAAATCGAATATCGCCATCTCATCGAAAGATAGGACACCTTTGCCCTATCAAGTGGTATCGATTTCGTGTTGCTCGGTGAGATTTTACTGTTTTCAGAGATTAGATCTGTTTTACCTATAACCCACGAAAAGCCAAAACACAGTTAGAATTTAGATCCATCCCATAACCAATCTACACCTCGCACTATCTTTTCAGTTTTGCATTGTTGAATTTGTGTCTACATCGTCGCCGTCGAGTTGTGGTCTTAGTGTCTCGCCCTTAGAGTTCCGAGTTCTAATCATACTAGTCACCGCCACACTCGCCGATCACCGCCACCATATTCCGCCACCATATTCACCGCCATATACCCACACCATAAACCCTAATACTCATACCGCCTTCCTACCGCATACGATCCGATCAATTTTCCTGCAGACGTGTCCGAGTAGAGTTTGTTTCCTAGTTATTTCTTTTGACTTTCCTTCTTTGTTGTTTCCGTGTCCACTTAAAGTCCGTGTCGCGCTAAGAGTCCGTCAGAAGTCCGAAGGAGAGCAAAAAAAATCGCTATACTAGTTTTCTTTGGGGATCACTTTTCTCCATCGGTAGTTATAGCGATATTTTTTACGCTCAAGCTTCGAGCAAAATAAAAATTTCAATTTTTTGGGCTAACCTATTTTTAGACCTAGATCAGTTCTAGACACTCGCCATCATAGTGATTTTCCATCTCGGTTAAGTTTGGTGCCATATCATCATACGATTGCTTGTTGTGTCGCGTCGTGACATCGTTGGTGATCTAGGCTCGCCTCTAGTACGGTTCTAGCCTAGGACCAAAGACACCGCTGCTGAGCATTCTTTCAACTTTTACATTGCTGTTTTGATAATTGCTAACCCCTTGCTAAGCCTTCCCGAGCTCCACAGATATTCTCCACGCGTGTATCGACTGTAATCGCTTGGTTCAATCTTGGACCCATCGATCCTCGCGATTGCACATCGCTTTTCCTGCCGCTTGGTAAGAACTTGTAAGAGCTTCAGATATTGCTTGACGGATTACGTGACTTCCACCATATTCCTGTAGTATATACCGTGCTTTTAAGGACTAACCATGACAGATACTTCATGAACCCCGCCACCATGACGAACGAAGAACTACATGCCCACTTCTCCGCGCTCTTGGTCGCACGAAGACGTGGATACGCCTAGGGAGTTTGACACCAAGCTCACCAACGCCGTGGACAAGATCGATGGACTCGAGAAATCCTTCAACGCCAAGCTTGACGCGGTTCAAGGAGCTTTTGAACCGATTGCCCGCACCGCACCCACACATGGCGACGCGCATTCCGATCACGGGTCGGATGCGGCTGGCCACACTACGCTTGCCGCCGCTGCGGCTAACGCTTCCTCGGACTTCATGCCGCCGCGACATTGGGATGACGACGGGTACTACTACGACCGACGATTTACGATCTGTTTGACGAGGAGGTTGAACAACCTCCACAGTGTACCGCTGGCCGTCCCGACATTACTACTTAACGCCGCCCATCGACGTGATGATGATCATGTTGCAAAGCTTAAATTAAATATTCCATCTTTTGAGGGTAAATATAATCCTGATGCATATCTTACATGGGAGATGGAAGTAGAACAATGTTTTGCATGCTTAAAATATCCTGAGAATATGCGTGTTAGTGCTGCTACATGTGAATTTACTAAATTTGCTTCCCTTTGGTGGTCTGAGTATTGTCGTTTAAATCCTACTACTATTCCTAGTACTTGGACTGCTTTAAAAACTGCTATGCGTGTTCGTTTTGTACCTCCCACTTATCAACGTGATTTACTAAAGAATCTGACACGTTTAGAGCAAGGGAAAAATTCTGTAGAAGAGTATTATCAGGAATTACAAACGGGGATGGTTAGGTGTGGTCTTGTTGAATCTAATGAACAAATGCTTGCATGTTTCTTTGGTGTATTAAACAAGGACATTCAACACATATTAGATTATAAGGAATATAATTCTATCACTCGTTTGTTTCATCTTGCTTGCAAAGCTGAACGTGAAGTGCAGGATCGCCAAACACCATGGAGGAGGACTAATAATTCTGCAGGTCGCACATCCACTTGGACATCCCGACAATCAGCACCTCCTCGTGATTCTCCACCATCTAAGGCCACCACAAGATTTCCAGCTGCTCCTCCACCATCATCCAATGCTCCTGCTCGTAGTGCATCTTCTATGGCTTCCACGGGTAAGACAAAGGATATACAATGCCGCAAGTGCTGGGGTTTTGGTCATATTGAGAGACAGTGCACAACACAACGTGTGATGATGGTGCGAGAAGATGGTCAATACAATTCAGCGAGTGACTTTGATGAAGATACACTAGCCCTTATTTCTGCTCGAGATGGAGACAATTGATCTTGATGAAGAGCCGAGGTAATGGGAGTCAAGTCACGATCAATACAAGAGCTTAATTACACAACGCGTGTTGAGTGTGCAATTGAGCAAATCTGAGCAAGATCAACGCCACAACCTGTTCCAAACACGTGGTGTTGTCAAGGAAAGAGCTATACGGATCATCATTGATGGAGGGAGTTGTAATAACCTAGCCAGTGTTGACATGGTAGAGAAGCTTGCGCTTCCAACAAGACAACGCCCACATTCATATTACATCCAATGGTTTGAGAGTTCTCGCAAGATCAAGGTAACAAGAACGGTACGCGTGCATTTTACTATTGGTACATATTCTGATTTTGTTTATTGTGATGTTGTACCTATGCAAGCTTGTTCTTTATTACTTGGTAGACCATGGCAATTTGATAGAGAATCTGTTCATAATGGCAAAACTAATCACTACTCTCTTATGCATGATGGAAAGAAAATTGGTCTAAAACCTATGACTCCTGAACAAATTTTAAAAGATGATCTTGCTAGAGCTAGTAGAGCTAAAACTGAGGAGAAAAATAAAAGTGAGAATCAGATTGTTGCTGCAGATATTATACCACCAAAGAACAATAAATCTGATTCTACACATGCTACTGAAATTCGTTTGAAGAGTCCATGTATGCTTGCAAATAAAAATGATATGGCTGAACTAGATGTAAACAATACTCAATGTTATGCAATTGCAAAAGAGGTTTTGTTTTCATTTGAGGATATGCCTCCTTCTTTGCCACCATTGCTAACCTTTTGCGTAAATATGAGGACGCTTTCCCGTTGAGTCGCCACCGGGACTACCTCCTATTAGAGGAATTGAGCACCAAATTGATCTCATTCCCGGTGCCACGTTGCCCAACCGCCATATAGAACCAATCCAGAGGAGACAAAGGAGATACAACACCAAATTCAGAACTACTCGACAAAGATCATATTCGTGAGTCCCTTAGCCCTCGTGTTGTTCCTATTATTTTGGTACCTAAGAAAGATGGTTCTTCACAAGATGTGTACATCAGAGCTATCAATAATATTACTATTCGATATCGTCATCCTATTCCACGTTTAGATGACATGCTTGATGAATTGAGTGGCTCTACCATGTTTTCTAAAGTTGATTTGCGTAGTGGTTACCACCAGATTCGTATGAAATTAGGAGATGAATGGAAAACAGCATTCCAAACTAAGTTCGGTTTATATGAATGGTTAGTGATGCCGTTTGGTTTAACTAATGCACCTAGCACTTTCATGAGATTAATGAACGAAGTTTTACGTGCTTTCATTGGACGTTTTGTGGTAGTCTACTTTGATGATATTCTGATTTATAGCAAATCTTTAGAGGATCATTTGGACCATTTACGTGCTGTTTTCAATGCTTTACGTGATGCACGTTTGTTTGGTAACCTTGAGAAGTGCACCTTTTGCACCAATCGAGTTGCGTTTCTTGGCTATGTTGTTACATCACAGGGTATTGAAGTGGATCCAGCCAAGATTGAAGCTATTGAGAATTGGCCGCAGCCAAGACGGTCACAAGTGAGGAGTTTTCTTGGCCTCGCCGGTTTTTATAGGCGCTTTGTCAAAGACTTTGGATCAATTGCCACACGAATGAGCTTACCAAGAAGGATGTGCCTTTGTTTGGGGCGATGCACAACAACAGCCTTCGTCATATTAAAAGATAAGCTAACACATGCTCCTTACTGCAACTTCCCGATTTTACTAAGACTTTTGAGCTTGAATGTGATGCTAGTGGAATTGGTTTGGGAGGGTGTTATTACAAGAGGGAAAACACCTGTGCATATTTTAGTGAGAAATTGAGTGGGGCTAGTCTGAACTATTCTACTTATGATAAAGAATTATATGCGTTGGTTCGGACATTAGAAACTTGGCAACATTATCTATGGCCTAAAGAGTTTGTTATTCATTCTGATCATGAATCTTTGAAGCATATTCGTAGTCAAGCTAAGTTGAACCATCGTCATGCAAAGTGGGTTGAATTTATTGAGTCTTTTCCTTATGTTATCAAACACAAAAAGGGTAAAGATAATATTATTGCTGATGCTTTGTCACTGCTATGCTTTGTTATCTCAACTTGACTTCAAAATATTTGGATTGGAAACTATTAAGGAACAATATGTGCATGATGTCAATTTAAAGATGTGTTGCGTAATTGTAGAGATGGTAGAACTTGGAACAAGTTCGTCTTCAATGATGGATTTGTGTTCCGTGCTAACAAACTATGCATTCCAGATAGCTCGCTCGCCTTTTGTTGTTACAGAGGCGCATGGAGGAGGATTGATGGGACACTTTGGTGTCAAGAAGACGGAGGATGTTCTTGCTACACACTTCTTTTGGCCAATGATGGCCGAGATGTTGAGAGATTTGTGGCACGCACTACTTGTCAAAAAGCTAAGTCTCGCCTTAATCCACATGGTTTATATATGCCTCTTCCTGCTCCTAGTGTTCCTTGGGAGGATATTTCTATGGACTTTGTTTTGGGATTACCACGAACACGTAAGGGGAGGGATAGTATTTTGTTGTTGTGGATCGGTTTTCTAAGATGGCACACTTTATTCCTTGTCATAAACGGATGATGTCATGCGCATATTGCTGATTTGTTCTTTCGTGAAATTGTTCGTTTGCATGGTGTGCCAAATACTATTGTCTCTGATCGTGATACTAAATTTCTTAGCCACTTTTGGAGATGTTTATGGGCTAAGTTGGGGACTAAATTGCTCTTTAGTACTACATGTCATCCCCAAACTGATGGTCAAACTGAAGTAGTAAATATAACTTTGTCTACTATGTTACGAGCTGTTTTAAAGAAGAACTTAAAATTGTGGGAAGAGTGTTTACCTCATATAGAATTTGCTTATAATCGTTCATTGCATTCTACCACAAAGATGTGCCCATTTGAGATTGTGTATGGTTTTGTTCCTCGTGCACCTATTGATTTATTGCCTTTACCTTCTTCGGTGCAACATAATTTGGATGCTACACAACGCGCTGAAATGATCTTAAACTTGCATAAGACTACTAAAGATATCATTGAACACATGAATGCTAAGTATAAACTTCCTGGGGATAAAGGGAGAAAGCATGTTGTGTTTGATGTTGGCGATCTTGTTTGGTTACATTTGCGTAAAGATCGTCTTCCTGATTTACGCAAGTCTAAGTTAATGTCACGTGCTGCTGGTCCCTTTAAGGTGTTAGAGAAAATCAATGATAATGCATATAAACTTGAGTTGCCTGCAGACTTTGGTACGGTTAGTCCTACATTTAACATTGCAGATTTGAAGCCTTACTTTGGTGAGGAAGATGAGATTGCGTCGTGGACGACTTCAATTCAAGAATGGGAGCATGATGTGAACATCCCTACTATTGATACAACCTTTGTACCTACAGCAACACACATACAAGGACCCATCACAAGATCTCGTGCCAAACAACTTAACTATCAGGTACTTTCGTTTCTTGGAACTATTCCTCACATACATGAGAATATGATGCTGCCTAAATTGGATATATTTCTTACTCTTAGGAATGATGGACCAAGCATGGATGAGAGGGACAAGCATTGGAGCATGGCCATGCATGGAGATGGCAGCAAGCATGTGATGATCCAAGAGAAGGCCACAAATGAAGATTTCAGAACTTTGAGGCCACCATAATGAAGAAAGAAGGCTTGGACGAAATATTCAAGATCAATACTTTACGAATTCGTCCATAGCTTAATATGGTGTCATGACACCTTTTATTTTGGGCCAGCCCATGTAATTTTCGCAGGATTTTAATTAACCACTTTTTAGAGTCCTTATTTGAGGGGAAAAGGACTTTTAGGGTTGGATTCGGCCACCACTTCCATGGCTGGCCGAAACCCCACCTTTTCGCCCTTAAATATGCCCCATAGCCGAACCTCTAGCCTCGGATTTTGTTTAGACATTAAGTTAGCCATAGTCGCAACTTCGCCAAGGCTCGAGCGTCGCAGAGGCCTCTTGTACTTCGCACCTATTCAGGATCCCACCTCTTCAATAAAGCTTTCCTCTTAATCCGCAATATCTTGATTGCAATATTGGTTCTTACTTGTTCTCGATTTCAGGTAGGAATTAAGACCCTCGCTGGTCAGGCTAATCGTGTTCACGCAGGATCGGTAACCTCCAGGAGATTGGCCTAGCGATTGCATTGGCGCTCGTGCTCGCACGTGTAGTCGGATCATCAAGCCCGAACTCCACCAAATCGAATATCGCCATCTCATCGAAAGATTGGACACCTTTTCCCTATCAGAAGCTCTTCGGGAAATACATCTTGGAATTCCTGCAAAATAGCCATCAAAGAAGGAGGAACATTTGTCAAGTCGTTAGTTCCTTGCGCTAGTCCCTTGCATACAAGGACATAGTGCAAGGTGGATGGGTTGTTCCGCACTACTCTCATCTCACTTTTGGTGGCAAGAAGAACACTCTTAGTTTTTCCACTCGAGTTTGGCTTGTAGCTCTCACTCACTATGGTGTGGTTCTCTCGCTCACCACTCTTCTCACAAGGTGTTTTTGTGTATTGCGCCCTCGCTAAAGCCTTTGCATTGTCCGCAATTATTTGGCTAGGAGTCATTGGTTGCAACACACAAGTTTTATCAAGCCATTTGAAGGTGTAAGTGTTTGAGTGACCATTATGCACAGCACGCTTGTCATATTGCCACGGTCTTCCGAGCAACATATGACAAACTGTCATTGGGACCACGTCACATTCCATCGTGTCCTTGTAGTTCCCAATTGAGAACGTCGCCGAGACGGTGTGCTTGATCTTGACGGATCCTTGGTCACTTAGTGTTATGGGGTAACCCTGGGGTTGGCCCGATCTTTCACGAATCCCACGAGAAACGAGGGGAAAAGAGGTGGTCGGGTATGAAATCGGGGAAGGCGATGAAAACCACGAACACACGCACACCAAAACACGATACACGCCTACTCCTCACGCCGGTGGCAACCGGTCCAACATAATCCCTAGGATCGGTGTTGGGCGAAGCTCGCTCTCCACGCCAACAACGGGGGACGAGGTGCTTGGTGAGACCTTGATGACTTGGGGGCGAGAAACCGAGAACCCAAGGCCTTGTACAACTTGAACGCACTAGGCAAGATCCAAGAGGGGGGTGGATAATCCGGTGCTCCTTGGTAGGAGCATGAGACCAATAGATATAAGTCCTCAAAGGGTTTCCTTAATATCTATTATTATCCAAGTCTAAGCGTTTACAATAGAGGGGGGCTATATAGTCCAGCCACAAAATAGGGTAGTTTGAATGAAGAGATAAATGATAGGTTGGGTTACAAGGCACAGGGCGAACTTAGGTGATCAGGGCGGCAGACCGTAGTACCTGGCCCCAGAATCGATAGTACCGGTAACTTAGTACCGCCTCGAGCGGTAGTACCGCTGAGGCCTGGAGCTTCCGCCGGAGGCGTCTGTGGCGAGCAGGTAGGGGGCGTAGTACGGCCACTGTAGTACCCCATTCAGGACCGTAGTACCGCTTGCTTCGGGCGTGAGTAGTGCTTCTGTGGCGGCGGTAGGAGGAGGCGGTAGGACCGCTTGAGCGGTAGAATCGGCGTCCCAACCGTAAGTACCGCTTTGCCTAGCAACATCGGGTGGCTTCTTCTGCACTGATGATGCACTGAGTTTATGGTGAAGTAGCAAGACATCCAAAGGGGTGTCAAGTCACACAAGGAGAGGAGAGTTCACCTTAGTTTGAAGGAGTTTGTCTCGGTGCGAGTCATGGGTCCACTTGGGTAGCTCGTGGGAGTAGATGTAGTAGCGGAGGACTGGCCGCATCGCTCCCCCTTGGGAAAGAGTCATCCTCGACTCTTCAACCGTCACCACTTCCTCTTCGCCATGGTAGGGTGAGAGGTCCTTGACATTGAATGTCGAGCTCACGAGATACTTCGATGTTGGTATATCGATCACATAGGCGTTGTTGTTTATCCTCTCTAGCACCTTGAATGGTCCATCGCCTCGTGGCTTTAGCTTGGAGTCGCGTTCCTTGGGGAAGCGGTCTTTACTCAAGTGTATCCATACAAGGTCGCCCTCATCAAAGATCATCTCTTTCTTGTTCTTGTTTAGCCTTGATGCTTGGCGAAGGACTTGTTGCTCGATATTAGCTCGTGTGTCTTCATGGAGTTTCATCATTGCTTGGGCATGCTTGACAACGTCCATATTGGCACGTTCATGAAGTGGAAGTGGAAGGATATCGAGCGCGGTGAGAGGCTCGAAGCCATAGACGATCATGAACGGGCTCCGCATGGTGGTGGAGTGCTTGGCGCGGTTGTAGGAGAACTCGGCGTGTGGAATGCATTCCTCCCAGTCTTTAAGGTTCTTCTTTATCAACACCCGGAGGAGTGTGCCAAGACTTCGATTGACTACCTCGGTTTGTCCATCGGTTTGAGGATGCGAGGCGGACGAGAAGAGGAGCTTGATGCCGAGCTTAGCCATGAGAGTCTTCCAGTAGCTCATGAATTTTACGTCACGTCGGAGATTTATTGTTCTTGGCACCGTGTAGCCAATTATTTCCTTGAAAACAAATTTGCTACATGTGAAGCATCATCGGTCTTATGGCACGGAATGAAATGTGCCATTTTAGAAAAGCGATCCACGACTACAAATATGGAATCGTGACCATGTTTAGATCTAGGCAAGCCTAATACAAAGTCCATGCTAATGTCCACCAAGGTGCATGAGGAATAGGCAATGGCATATAAAGACCAAAGGGGTTGGACTTAGACTTAGCTTGGATACATGTAGTGCATCGTTGAACGTGGCGCCCACGTCGCTTCATCTTTGGCCAAAAGTAGTGAGTGGAGAGCATGTCATATGTCTTGTCACGGCCAAAGTGACCCATAAGGCCTCCACCATGGGACTCTTGAAGAATCAAAGTTGGAGACGATTTCGAATGCAAAGCTTGTTTTGTTTGAAAAGAAAACCGTTATGCAAATAGAAATCATCAATCCCTTTGTCTATTGAACATTGTGCAAATATTGGTCCAAAGAAAGAATCGGACGTTGCACAAAGATTTGATGTCCTCAAGACCCAAAACATTGACTTCGAGTCGTAAGAAGGCTTGTGGTGGTTTTATAGACAAGGCGTCCGCCACCACATTTTCTTTGCCCTTCTTGTATTTTACAATGTAAGGAAAAGACTCCATAAACTCAACCCACTTTGCGTGCCTTTTACTCAAGTTGGCTTGGCCCTTAAGGTACTTCAACGACTCATGGTCGGAATGGATTATAAATCTTTGGGCCAAAGATAGTGTTGCCACACTTGAAGAACACGAACCAAGGCAAAAAGTTCTTTGTCATAAATGGGATAATTGAGGCGTGCGCCATCAAGTTTCTCAGTATGGTAAGCAATAGGACGCCCATTTTGCATAAGGACGCCACCAATGCCAATACCACTAGCGTCACATTCAATCTCAAAGGTTTTTGTGAAATCCGACAATGCAAGAAGTGGTGTTTCGGTGAGCCTCTTTTTGAGCTCATCAAAATCCTTTTGTTGTGCTTTTCCCCAAACGAACGTGACATTCTTCTTGGTCAATTCGTTGAGGGGGCAAGCAATTGTGGAAAAATCTTTCACAAAGCGACGGTAAAATCCAGCCAACCCATGAAAACTACGAAGTTCACTAACATTTGTAGGGGTGGGCCAATCTCGTATGTCCTTGACTTTTGAGACATCAACTTCAATGCCATTAGAAGACACAACAAAACCAAGGAAAATCAGCTTGTCTCTTGCAAAAGTGCACTTGGGGAGGTTAGCATAAAGCTTTTCATGACGAAGGATTTGTAAGACCTCCTTAACATGAGTAACATGCTCCTCTAGTGACTTGCTATAGACAAGAATGTCATCAAAGTAAACAACTACACTCTTTCCAATGAGAGATCGCAAAATATGGTTCATGAGGAGCATGAAGGTAGATGGGGCATTGGATAAGCCAAAAGGCATAACCAACCATTCATAGAGACCAAGCTTGGTCTTGAAGGCGGTTTTCCACTCATCACCTTCAGCCATGCGAATTTGATGGTAGCCACTACGAAGATCAATTTTCGAAAATACAGTGGCTCCACATAACTCATCAAGCATGTCATCAAGACGCGGTATAGGATGTCGATAACACATGGTGATAGCATTGATTGGATGGCAGTCCATGCATAACCGCAACGTATCATCCGTTTTCGGGACTAGGTGTTAGGGGGTAACCCTGGGGTTGGCCCGATCTTTCACGAATTCCACGAGAAACGAGGGGAACGAGGTGGTCGGGGGATGAAATCGATGAAGGCGATGAAAACCACGAACACACACACACACCAAAACACGATACACGCCTACTCCTCACGCCGGTGGCAACCGGTCCAACATAATCCCTAGGATCGGTGTTGGTGAGCTCGCTCCACGCCAACAACGGTGATGAGGTGCTTGGTGAGATCTTGACGACTTGGGGGCGAGACACCGAGAACCCAAGGCCTTGTACAACTTGAACGCACTTAAGCAAGATCCAAGAGGTGGGTGGATAATCCGGTGCTCCTTGGTAGGAGCATGAGACCAATAGATATAAGTCCTCAAAGGGTTTCCTTAATATCTACTATTATCCAAGTCTAGGGTTCACAATGGATGGTGGGGGGCTATATATAGTCCAGCCACAAAAACAGGGGTAGTTTGGAGATAGATAGCGAAATATGGAGAGGGTTACAAGGCGCTGGGCCGAAATATCACGTAAAGTCTCTGTCTCAAGGTAGTACGTTTCAAGGGACCGGTAGTACCGGTCATGCGGTAGTACCGTTCTGGACCGTAGTACCGCTTGTCGTCCCGGGCTTGCGCTGGGCCTTCTGTAGGTGGCCGATGGCGGTAGTATCAGAGTCTGCACCGGATCCAGGGCGGTAGTGCGCCGGTGACAGAGCGTTGGGCAGCTCGGGGACCTTCATCGTTGGCGGTGGCGGTAGTACCGCCAAGCGGTAGTACCGTCGCCAGTCCCAGTAGTACTGGCGACGAGAGCATTTGGTCTCTTCTTGGTGCTCCTCCGCCCCACGGGTTCTTCTATTCAGACTGATGATGCACAAGGTATGGGTATGAAGTAGCAAGCCATCCAAGGAGTATTGAAGTCACACATGGAGAGGAGCGAGTTCACCTTAGCTTGAAGGAGTTTGGCTCAAGCGCGAGTCATGGGTCCACTTGGGGAGCTTGTGGGGGTAGATGTAGAAGCGGTCGTCGGGATCGGGCATCAGCTCCCCCTTGGGAAAGAGTCGCTCGACTCTTCAACCGCTCGGCTTCCTCTTCTCCATGGTAGGGTGAGAGGTCCTTGACATTGAATGTCGAGCTCACAAGATACTTGGAAGTTGGGATATCGATGACATAAGCGTTGTTTTTGATTCGCTTGAGCACTTTGAATGGTCCATCTCCTCTAGGCTTTAGCTTGGAGTCGCGTTCCTTGGGAAGCGGTCTTTACTTAAGTGTATCCACACAAGGTCGCCTCTTGGAAGATTATCTCTTTCTTATTCTTGTTTAGCCTTGATGCTTGGCGAAGGACTTGTTGCTCGATAGTAGCTCGTGTGTCATCATGGAGTTTCTTCATTGTGTGGGCGCGCTGGCAACGTCCATATTGGCACGTTCATGAAGTGGGAGTGGAAGGATATCGAGCGGTGAGAGGCTCAAGCCGAGACGATCATGAACGGCTCCTCATGGTGGTTGCGTGCTTGGCGCGCGGTTGTAACTCGGCGTGTGGAATGCATTCCTCCCGCCTTTAAGGTTCTTCTTTATCAACACCGGAGGAGTGTGCCAAGACTTCGATTAGCGACCTCGGTTTGTCCATCGGTTTGAGGATGCGAGGCGACGAGAAGAGGAGCTTGATGCGAGCTTGGCCATGAGTGTCTTCCGAGTAGCTCATGAATTTTACGTCGCGGTCGGAGACGATTGTCCTTGGCACACCGTGTAGCCGAATTATTTCCCTGAAAAACAAATTTGCTACATGTGAAGCATCATCGGTCTTATGGCACGGAATGAAATGTGCCATTTTGGAAAAACGATCCACTACTACAAAAATGGAATCATGACCATGCTTAGATCTAGGAAAGCCTAACACAAAGTCCATGCTAATGTCCGACCAAGGTGCATGAGGAATAGGCAATGGCATATAAAGACCAAACAGGGTGGACTTAGACTTAGCTTGGATACATGTAGTGCATCGTTGGACGTGGCGCTCCACGTCGCGCTTCATCTTTGGCCAAAAGTAGTGAGTGTAGAGCATGCCGTATGTCTTGTCACGGCCAAAGTGGCCCATAAGGCCTCCACCATGGGACTCTTGAAGAAGCAAAATTTGGAGAGACGATTTCGGAATGCAAAGCTTGTTTTGTTTGAAAAGAAAACCCTTATGCAAATAGAAATCATCAATCCCTTTGTCTATGGAACATTGTGCAAATATTGGTCCAAAGAAAGGGTCGGACGCGTACAAAGATTTGATGTCATCAAGACCCAAGACATTGACTTCGAGTCGTGTAAGAAGGCATGTGTGTTTGCGAGACAAGGCGTCCGCTACCACATTTTCTTTGCCCTTCTTGTATTTGACAATGTAAGGAAAAGACTCCATAAACTCAACCCATTTTGCTTGTCTTTTACTCAAGTTGGCTTGGCCCTTAAGATACTTCAACGACTCATGGTCGGAATGGATGATAAATTCTTTGGGCCGAAGATAGTGTTGCCACACTTGAAGAACTCGAACCAAGGAAAAAAGTTCTTTGTCATAAATAGGATAATTGAGGCGTGCACCATCAAGTTTCTCACTATGGTAAGCAATAGGACGCCCATTTTGCATAAGGACGCCCCCAATGCCAATACCACTAGCGTCACATTCAATCTCAAATGTTTTTGTGAAATCCGGCAATGCAAGAAGTGGTGCTTCCGTGAGCCTCTTTTTGAGCTCATAAAAAGCCTTTTATTGTGCTTTTCCCCAAACGAACGTGACATTTTTCTTGGTCAATTCGTTAAGCGGGCAAGCAATTGTAGAAAAATCTTTCACAAAGCGACGGTAAAAGCCAGCCAACCCATGAAAACTATGAAGTTCACTAACATTTGTTGGGATGGGCCAATCTCGTATGTCCTTGACTTTTGAGACATCCACTTCTATGCCATTAGAAGACACAACAAAACCAAGGAAAATCAGCTTGTCTTTTGCAAAAGTGCACTTTGGGAGATTAGCATAAAGCTTTTCATGACGAAGGATTTGAAGGACCTCCTTAACATGAGTAACATGCTCCTCTAGTGACTTTCTATAGACAAGGATGTCATCAAAGTAAACAACTACACTCTTTCCAATGAGAGATCGCAAAATATGGTTCATGAGGCACATGAAGGTAGATGGGGCATTGGATAAGCCAAAGGGCATAACCAACCATTCATAGAGACCAAGCTTGGTCTTGAAGGCGGTTTTCCACTCATCACCTTCAGCCATGCGAATTTGATGGTAACCACTACGAAGATCAATTTTGGAAAATATAGTGGCTCCACATAACTCATCAAGCATGTCATCAAGACGCGGTATAGGATGTCGATAACGCACGGTGATAGCATTGATTGGACGGCAGTCCATGCATAACCGCAACGTATCATCCGTTTTTGGGACTAGGATCACGGGGACCGCGCTTGGGCTAGTGCTTACTTGGATCAAACCTTGAGACGAGTTGGTTGATTTGACGCCGATCTCATTTGTCTCTTCCGGTTTGTGCGATACGCGCGTTTGGTAGTGGTCTTGCCGGGTATGAGGTCGATGGTGCTCGATTCCACGAAGAGGAGGAAGGCCATGAGGAAGCTCTTCGAAATACATCTTGGAATTCTGCAAAACAGCCATCAAAGAAGGAGGAACATTTGTCAAGTCATTAGTTCCTTGCGCTAGTCCCTTGCATACGAGGACGTAGTGCAAGATGGATGGGTTGTTCCGCACTTCTCTCGTCTCACTTTTGGTGGCAAGAAGAACACTCTTAGTTTTTCCACCGAGTTTGGCTTGTAGCTCTCACTCACTATGGTGTGGTTCTCTCGCTCACCACTCTTCTCACAAGGTGTTTTTATGTATTGCGCCTCGCTAAAGCCTTTGCATTGTCCGCAATTATTTGGCTAGGAGTCATTGGTTGCAACACACAAGTTTTATCAAGCCATTTGAAAGTGTAGGTGTTTGAGTGACCATTATGCAAAGCACACTTGTCATATTGCCACGGCCTTCCGAGCAACATGTGACAAACCGTCATTGGAACCACGTCACATTCCACCGTGTCCTTGTAGTGCCCAATGGAGAACGTCACCGAGACGGTGTGCTTGATCTTGACGGATCCTTGGTCACTTAGCCATTGGATATGGTAGGGGTGTCTATGTGGATGAAGGGTGAGGTTGAGTTTCTCACATAATTCCGTACTTGCGAGGTTGTGGCAACTCCCTCCATCGATGATAACCTTGATGGATTTCCCATTCATGCCGGCACGAGTTTGGAAGATGTTCGAGCGTTGGTCTTCACTTTCATTGGCTTGGGTAGTCAAGACCCTTGTGACCACAAGCGATGGACTTGCGTCATGCTCACACACAAGAAGTTCTTGGTCCTCTTCCAAGTGTTGCCTTGCCATGGCTTCCTTGACCCTTGCATCAAACTCTTCTTCACTCAAGTATTCTTCATCGCCGTTGTCATGGATGAACAAAACTTTCTTGTTCCCACATGCATTCGACTTGTGCCCTTTGCCTCCACACTTGTAGCATTCACCATTGAATAGTTGATCATCCCTTGTGTGTTTGCCACTTGGGGGCTGTTTTCTTTGAGGGAGAGTTGGCTTGAAGGGAAGCTTGGTGGTACTTGAGGAGCTTCCACTTGGTGTTGTTGGAGTAGTGGTTGGTGCTTGCTTGTAGGTGAAGTACGTCTTTGGCTTGTTGTACTTTATGTCCTCTTGCACTTGACGCTCGGCCTTCGATGCGATGTGCACAAGCTCCACCATGTTGTTGTAATTTTGGAACTCGGTGATGCGCTTGATGGGATGGTTCAAGCCATTGAGGAAACGTGCCATTGTTTGTTCATCTCGCTCTTCAATGTTGGCACGGATCATGTTGAGGTCCATTTGCTTGAAGTACTCTTCCACGGTCTTTGTCCCTTGACTAAGCGTTTGAAGCTTGTTGAAGAGGTCACGCGTGTAGTGTGAAGGAACAAAGCGGGATCTCATATGAGCCTTCATGTCTTGCCAAGTTGCGATTGGAGGCTCTTCTTTTGCTTCGCGAGCGAGTTGGACTTGTTCCCACCAAAGGTTGGCATACTCATCAAACTCGAGGGATGCCATGGCCATCATCTTCTCATTGCTATAGTTGTGCATGCGGAAGATCTTGTCGACCTTGAGTTCCCAAGAGAGATATTCCTCGGGCTCATTTGAACCGGTGAACTTGGGCATGGTGAATTTGAGCTTGCCGAAAGTTTCTTCTCCATTGCGGTTCCGGCTATGGTTGCCATGATTTGGGCGGTCATCATCATCATCCGAGCTCTCATATCTTGCTTGGTGATTGTTGCGTTGCTCTTGCGGTTGTTGAGGTGCCGTGTTTGGTGGTGGAACTTGGTTTTGACGACGAGCTTGGGGAGCTTGCTCGTTTTGTTGGCGCGGTTGAGGACGAGGAGGAGGTTGATGGTCCTCACGACGAGCTTGGGGAGCTTGCTCTTGCTCTTGTCGTTATTGATGCCGAGGAGCATTGTCTTGCGCCCTGTGGCGAGGAGGACGTCGCGCCGCATGCGCAATGGGCTACTCTTCTTCTTCTTGATGTGGAGGAGGCTCGTCATGACCATCATGTTGCCGACGTGGACGATCATGTCGATGATGACGCCTTGGAGGATCTTCGAGTGCTTCACGTCGACGGTGATCTTGTTCGTCCTCTTCGGATGCTTCACTTGTTGTTGAAGGGGCATGTCGACGTCGATGGCCTTGGTGGTCCATGTGAGGTTGCTCTTGTTGAATCACAAGTGCCCTTGGTTGTTGCCGGTTCGCTTCACGTCGTGGAGGTCTTGCGGAGAGGTCACCATCATAGCTTGACATTGCGGTGTGACGCGAAGATGGTACCGCTTGCGAAGAGCTCATGGATTGAAGAACGGGTCCATCCCGGTGCCTTGAAGCGTGACGGTGAGGTGCACTTGATTCACTTGAGGAGTGCCGAGATGAGCTTGATTCGCGCGAGCGTGGCCTTGCTAGTCCATCAATGAGGCGTTGAAGCTTCTCATCCGTTGAGGCGAGTGCATGACCAAGAGCTTCATTTTGATGACCGAGGTTGTGTTGCATGGCATGCATTTGGCCACGGACTTCTTCGAAGCGGTTGTCGATGTTCTTGAATTCCACACGGGCCTCGCTAAATTGTTCATCTTGGAGCCGCTCGAGAGCTTCACAACGGTAGTTAAATTCTCCTCGGACCTTCCAATGGTCCCATCTTGTCATGAATTGTGTGTCATCCTCCGGAGGTTGTGGTGGTTGGGATGGCTCTCCATGCCTGTCCATGATGAAAAGCCAACAAGGGTTGTATATGGAGAATAAGGGTGCGTAGAGTTAGCCTTTTACCTCACCTTGGAGATTATATCAAACCAATTGCCACACAAATGAGCGAATAACGTGCAAAGTGAAATGGCAAGAAACTCACACACAAATATGCTACAACTCTCAAAAGCTTTTTGGTGGAAGGTTAGGATTGTGGAAAACCAAACGAAACAATCAAAGAAAAAGGTTATTGTTCTACGTGGTAAAGAACCAAAGATCATAAGCAAAAGGATATGATCTACAAAAATACGGAAAACACACACGTGGAGAAAACGGGGTTAGCAAGACTATGAAAATGAGCACAAAAGGTCCTAATGAAGACTACGCTCAGTTGTCGTGCCAACACAAGGAGAGACCACAACTCGTTTTCCAAAAGAGGATAAGCAATAGATTTGTGCACTTGCCTCGGTGCGCTCTTTCTTCTCTCTTGTTGGCTTACAAGCTTGGTATTCTCTTTGTATTGGGAGACTATGTATCTTTCTATTTTATCTTTTTCTTTTCCTTTTTTTGATTATTTTTCTTTTTCTCCCTTGCTATGCTACTATGTTAGCTTTTGTATTTGGCCTCACACTCTCACTTTCCGAAGGCAAGTGCACAATGCTTAGAATAACACAAAATGAGTTGCTCTCATAGGATAGTTACACACAAAGGAAGATATGGGCCTGTCAAGGTGGTGCAAGTTATACCTTTGGTATTGTTGACGACTTGCAACCGTTGGTGGAGGATGATGTTCGAGTGTCGCCGTGTCGTAGAGCGCGTGTTGACTTTGATGCGGAAGCTGTTGTGAAAATGGCGACAAACACGCAAAACACGAACAAGCGAAGTGGAAAAGTCAGCAAACGAAATTGAGGCGTCAAAGGGCAAAGAAACACGGTCAGAGGCGAGCGGTAGTACCGCTGGCAACAACCGGTAGTACCGGCGAGCGGTAGTACCGCTTGTACTATCGGTAGTACCGGTTACTTGCGGTAGTACCACTTGCACGGACGGTAGTACCGCCAGTTGCGGGACAGGACGAACTCAACTTGACCAAAAACCTCAAATTCGTGGAGATCTGACCGAAAGGCTGGGCTAGGAACAACATGGGCTATAGATCGACTCCAAAAGCATTAGATCTATGGACCAAAACCACGAAAAACTCACCAAATCCAAAGATCGATCCGAAGGCAAATTGGGGCTGTTTTTGGTGGGATTTTCGATTTTAAGGGGGATCAAAGAAAAATTGGGGGGAAATTCGTGATCAACCGTGCTCTTGATACCAATATGTTAGGGGGGTAACCCTTGGGTTGGCCCGATCTTTCACGAATTCCACGAGAAACGAGGGGAAGGCGGTGGTCGGGGGATGAAAACGAGGAAGGAGATGAAAACCACGAACACACGCACACCAAAACACGATACACGCCTATCCCTCATGCCGGTGGCGACCGGTCCAACATAATCCCTAGGATCGGTGTTGGGCGAAGCTCGCTCTCCACGCCAACGACGGGGGACGAGGTGCTTGGTGAGATCTTGACGACTTGGGGGCGAGAAACCGAGAACCCAAGGCCTTGTACAACTTGAACGCACTAGGCAAGATCCAAGAGGGGGGTGGATAATCCGGTGCTCCTTGGTAGGAGCATGAGACCAATAGATATAAGTTCCTCAAAGGGTTTCCTTAATATATATTATTATCCAAGTCTAGGGTTTACAATAGAGGGTGGGGGCTTTATATAGTCCAGCCACAAAACAGGGGTAGTTTCGGAACGAATTAGGAAAATATAGTAAAGTGCAGGGCAGGCCGAACTCATGCGTTGATTCGGCCAGACCCGGTAATGGGTTAGGCCAGTAGTACCGGTCGCAGAATGTAGTACTCCGGGCGGTAGTACCCATGGCGAACTGGAGCTTCGTCGGGCGCTTTAGCGAGCGGTAGGAGGCGGTAGTACCATCGACCGGTAGTACCGGTTCTGGCGGTAGTACCAAGCGTCTGGGCGTGGAGTGGTTCTTCTGGAGCGTCCAGTAGGGGCGGTCGGACCGCTTGAACGGTAGTACGGTCGGCTCAACCGGTAGTACCAAGGCGTCTGGCGGCGGTTGCTTCCCTCGTTCCTTGGGTCCTTCTCTTCAGACTGATGATGCATGCGTATGAAGTAGCAGGCCATCCAAGGGTGTGTCGAAGTCACACAAGGAGAGGAGCGAGTTCACCTTAGCTTGAAGGAGTTTGGCTCGGGCGCGAGTCATGGGTCCACTTGGGGAGATCGTTGGAGTAGATGTAGTAGAGGTCGTAGGACGGGCTGCATCAGTAAGGTTCGACGTTGTATCCCTAACACCCTCTACCACTTCCATATACAACACTTGGTCTTGTGAAGCATGTCTAGGGACTCCAGGACCGAGGATGATTTCTATGAAGAATCCACGATGAGCCACCATGCCTATGTCTCCACAAGCATGGATAACATGATGGAGCACTACACCAACAATGGCTCCACATGCTTGGGTGACATGGAGTGCTACAACAACAACGACTCCCCAAGCATGGGCGACTTCAAGAACGACAACGACAAGCTCCTCAAGTCGCACCGACCAAGACGGAGCGTCCAACTTGAGTGCGCCAAGGTCCACTATCAAATAGACAAGTTCAAGAGCGACCTCCACAACTTCAAGAAGGACATGGACAATGACTTCGACAAAAACATGAGCATGGTCGCCAAGACTAATGATGCTTTGTGCTCATTAGAAGAACTTATAAGGAAGCGTGCCAAGGTCAAGGGCCATTTTCGTGAGCGTCATATGGATGACAAAGTGCGCCACCTACATCAACCATTGGCAAGGCACGCCAATGACCTCCGTCGACACCGTCACAAGGCACCTTCAACTACTAGTGCCACCACCAAAATGGCACCAAGAGCAAGCCTTCCTCCACGCCATCAAGCTTCAACGCCTATGCTTGACTTCCACGACCTCGCGAACGAGGAAAATGTAAACCTCTACTTCGCCAAATTGGATAGCATGAGCCTACCTCCACCAATACTACGAGATGGACACAAGACGGTCGAGCATGGGATTTTACCTTCGACCATGGAGGAGAGCGATGATGCCCATCTTATGGCATCCAACCTTGAAGGCGACAAGGTCAAGAATGGTGAGCATGGGATTTTCCCTTGACCAAAGGAGGCGCATGGAGTTGAGTAAACCGAGGCTATCCTCATATGCTTGAGTGATGATGTGGTACCAATCCCATGTGAGTATGAGAGGCACTTAGCCCACTTGAGTGATAACAAGAGTGCGATGAGTGACTCCACCTTATGTGAGATTGAGTGCTTCCACTTGGAGGGTATGAGTGATACTCCTAGTGAGTTGAGAGTGGTAGTTGATAGGTAAAGTGAGACCATTTTGATTTCTAACAACTTACCCTCTACCTCTAGTGTGTTCTCTTGTGTTGTGCTAGGTTCCATGGATGAAGACGCGCCAAGCCATGATGCAATGATGCCTCGAATGGAGAAGATGTACATGGTAGATGAAGATGATGTTACGCCATGGATACATCAAGAAGATGAAGTCGTCCACAAGGAGTCCACTACTTCCACAACACCCACTTCATATGGGAGGTATGACCAAGGTAACAATAAGGGTGTTGATGATGCCATGATCCCACTAGTGAACATGATGAATTGTGAGGATATGCATGTTATGGATGATACTTGTGACATTACATATGCTTCACTCATATTCCCATGTGATGCTTTGCCTTTGCATAATAATCATGTGGAATTGTTTGATTGTGATATTATTGCCATAAACATGCCATGCTATGCATCTTGTGTGTATCCTCCAATTGCTTCGGACATGCTTTGTCATGTTAGTCATTCAATTTCTCCTGTTGCTTGCAATAAGTTGAATAATTTGTCTATCAATTGTTTTGCTTGCAACAATACTTTTCACATGGATTATAATGAGATGGCCCCCATAGCTTTCTCAATTTTTGGAGATTTTGATGATTGCCATGATAAGCATGTTCCCCACTTGCATACTCACCATGCATCTATTTCATACTTGATTGAAATTAATGGTGATGTGCACAAGAAGAGATACGTCATGATGGATGATGTGTATCTCTACCATGCACACACATTCTTCCTTTTGTGTATGATGTGTGTAGGTACCCGCACGAGAATGTCAACCTCGGTTGAGAACGAGTTGACAAAAAGAGCTCTAGAGAGCATCCCGCAAGTGAGTTCAAGATCGAACCCAGCTCTGATACCTTTTGCATGCTTTGCATCTTTCATGTTGGCAAATTGCTCTTTCCTATGGTTTGATTGCAAGCATGTTGATGGTATTATCTCACCTTGTGACATTCATGTTTCTTTGCTATTGGATATTGATGCTTTGTGTCTTGCAACAAAAATGTTGAACAATTTCCACTTCCGATGTTTTGTGTGCAGCCATAATGCCATTGAGAGCATGTATTGTCATGAGAGCTTCCAAGAATCTCGTCTTGTTGTTGCAACGAACATAAGGACCACTTTCTCTTTCATTTGGTTTGTTTGCAAACATATTGTTTTTGCTTCCGCTTGGGATACTCATATTCCCTTATATTTGCTATCGATGATTTGGGTGTGACATCCAACATGTCGAACAATTTCTCTTTCCAATGGTTGGTTTGCACACATAATGATGTTGTTTTGAAAATTCTTGCTTTTGTGTTTTTGCCAAATTCTCCTAGTTTTGCATCACAGATGTTGATCAAATTTCTATTCAATTGCTTTGAATGCCACAATAAGATGTTATATGGAGTTTTTGAGTTCCCACATTTGGATGATTTTGCAAAGATTTCCATGCACTTTGACCTTGCATATGCATCCTGTTTGCTATACTTGAGTTGTGCTAATAGTGTTGTGAACAAGAATGGACATGCCACATTTGACATGCTCCACTATCACGCACAAAAATATTTTGCTTGGTCTTTGTTGTGTGAAGGTACAAGTGCATACACGTCAACCTCTACCAACCATGTGTTGACAAGAAGAACCGAAGAGAGTTACCTATGGCTACCCTTCATCGAGCTATCTTTACAAGCTAAGGTGACTTCCTTCTACTTGAGGACTCATGCTATAATCTTCATGAATTGGCTACGCTTTGACTGTTGCTTCGCTTTTGTCGTGAGATTTGTAGGCTTCATGGAAGGTGAAGGAACATTGAAGTGTTGTCAAGTCAATCTTCCCGAGGACGACTATATGGTGATCCCCAGGATCAAGCATGTCCTCCGACCTCTTCTACTTCGTGATGAACATGGAGAGTCGAGGACGACTCTTTTTTAAGGGGGGGGGGAGATGATGCAGCCCGGCCTACGGTCGTTACTACATCAAGGTCTCCAACTTATGCAAAGTCTTCATGGACTCCAAAGGTGAATCCGTTCCTCTATGCGAGCTCACTTCCTACCGTATTGAATGGTATGCTACTTCATACTCCGTCACATATGCATGATAGGTTCACACCGACCAGTATGGATGCCAGGGAGGAAGCCCGGAACATCAAACCCGACAAGAAGGATGCTAGGAAGAGGAGATGGAAGAAGATAGATCGGCAACTGCCAGGTCCAAGCGGTACTGCCGGTCGTCGGAACCGGTACTACCGGTCAGCGGTACTACCGCTCGCTACTGACGACTCCAACCGAACCTCTTGGACCGCAAGCGGTACTACCGGTGATGACCGGTACTACCGGTCCTAAGTCCGGTACTACCGGTCATGCCTGTGCCTGCGCGCACCAGTTGGGCCATAGCCCATGTATTCCCCTTTACTTACCTATTCGCCTAGTTTATCCCCAAACTATCCTTGTTTAGTGGCTGGCCTATAAATAGAGCCCCCACCCCTCATGTATCCCTTAGGCATAGATGATAGACTAAAGACAACCCCCATTGTGGAATCTCTTGTTTTGCCTCATCCCCTTTACCAAGGGGATCGACTATCGTCACCAACCTTGATTGGACTTTGCATCACGCATCCATCGTTGAACAAGGCCTTGGAGTTCGGTGTCTCGTCTCCAAGTTGTCAAGACCCTCCCCAAGGTGTTCTTCCCTCTCCGATGTGGATTTGAGGGAGCACGTTGACCGATCTTCCTTGCGAGGATTCTATCGGACCGGTGGCCGCCGTTCGGGAGCAATCGGCCTTGTATCGTGTGAGTCTTGCGTGTGTTCATCGTGTTCTTCGCGAGATGTGTGTTCGCTTCCGCTACCTTCTCCCTTTCCCCTCGCTTTGCCATCGATTTGACCACGAGATCCGTGAAGATCGGGCCACCCAAGAGGTTAACCCCTTTATTAGAACCGGTAGTACCGCTGGAGTCGGGGGTTTGGCTGGGTTCCTCCTGGAGCATCCGGTAGCTGGAGCCGGTCGTGCCGCTTGAACCGGTAGTACCGGTCATAGGGTCCGGTAGTACCGCTGGAGTTTGAAAGCGGTTGGTCGCTTCCGCTGTGGTTTCTCCATTCCATGGGTCCTTCTCTTCGTACCTGATGATGCACAGTGTATGCGTATGAAGTTGCAAGCCATCCAGGGGCGTATCGAAATCACGCAAGGAAAGGAGCGAGTTAACCTTGGCATTTAGGATTTTGGCTCGGGCGCGAGTCATGGGTCCACTTGGGGGGCTCCTAGGAGTAGATGTGGTAGTGTTCGTAGGACGGTCTGCATCAACTCCCCCCTTGGGAAAGAGTCGTCCTCGACTCTTCAACCTTCTCAACATCATCATCTCCATGGAAGGGTGAAAGGTCCTTAACATTGAACGTTGGGCTCACAAGGTACTTCGATGTTGGGATATCGATGATGTAGGCGTTGTTGTTGATCCTCTTGAGTACTTTGAACGGTCCATCACCTCTTGGCTTGAGTTTGGAGTCGCGATCCTTGGGGAAGCGGTCTTTACTCAAGTGTACCCACACAAGGTCGCCTTCTTCGAAGATCATCTCTTTCTTGTTCTTGTTTAGTCTTGATGCTTGGCGAAGGACTTGTTGCTCGATCGTAGCTCTTGTGTCTTCATGTAGTTATTTCATTGCTTGGGCACGCTTGTCAACGTCCATGTTGGTGCGGCCGTGTAGGGGAAGAGGTAATATGTCGAGCGCGGTGAGAGGCTCGAATCCATAGACGATCATGAACGGGCTCAACATGGTGGTGGAGTGCTTTGCGCGACTGTAGGCGAACTCGGCGTGTGGGATGCATTCCTCCCAATCTTTAAGATTCTTCTTTATTAACACACGTAGAAGTGTGCCAAGGCTTCGATTGACGATCTCGGTTTGTCTATCGGTTTGGGGATGCGAGGCAGACGAGAATAGGAGCTTGATGCCGAGCTTGGCCATTAGTGTTTTCCAAAAGTAGCTCATGAATTTGACGTCGCGGTCAGAGACGATTGTTCTTGGTACACCATGTAGCCTAATTATTTCCCTGAAAAACAAACTTTCTACATGTGAAGCATCATCGGTCTTATGGCACGGAATGAAGTGTGCCATTTTGGAACAGCGATCTGATGCAGCCCGTCCTCCGACCGCTACTACATCTACTCCCACGAGCTACCCAAGTGGACCCATGACTCGCGCCTGAGCCAAACTCCTTCAAAATAAGGTGAACTCACTCCTCTCCTTGTGTGCCTTCGACACACCCTTGGATGGCTTGCTAATTCACACACAAACTAAGTGCATCATCAGGTACGAAGAAGCCACCAGTCGCTGCCAGACGCAAGCGGTACTACCGGTTGGGACGACCGGTACTACCGCTCTGAGCGGTCCTACCACCTCCTCCTACCGCTCGCCACAGGAAGCACTACTCCACGCCCCAGAAGCAAGCGGTACTACCGGTCCTAACCAGGTACTCTGGGTGGCTTGACTACCGCCTCCTACCGCTCGCCAGACGCCCGGGGAAGCTCTAGGCCCTCCAAAGTACCAGCTCGAGCGGTACTACGTTACCACCGGTACTACGATTCTTGCGGACGGTACTACCGGTCCCTGACTCGATCGCCTAAGTTCGGCCCTGTGCCTTGTAACCCAACCTATCATTTATCTTTTCATTCCGAAACTACCCCTGTTTTGTGGCTGGACTATATATAGCCCCCACCCTCTATTGTAAACGGGCAGACTTGGATAATAATAGATATTAAGGAAACCCTTTGAGGACTTATATCTATTGGTCTCATGCTCCTACCAAGGAGCACCGGATTATCCACCCCCCTCTTGGATCTTGCCTAGTGCGTTCAAGTTGTACAAGGCCTTGGGTTCTCGGTTTCTCGCCCCCAAGTCGTCAAGGTCTCACCAAGCACCTCATCCCCCGTTGTTGGCGTGGAGAGCTAGCTTCGCCCAACACCGATCCTAGGGATTATGTTGGACCGGTTGCCACCGGCGTGAGGAGTAGGCGTGTATCGCGTTTTGGTGTGTGTGTATTCGTGGTTTTCATCGCCTTCCCCCGATTTCATACCCGACCACCTTCTTTCCCCCTCGTTGCTCGTGGAAATCGTGAAAGATCGGGCCAACCCCAGGGTTACCACATAACATATTGGTATCAAGAGCACGGTTGATCACGAATTTCCCCCAATTTTTCTTTTATCCGCCTTAAAAACGAAAATCCTACCAAAAAGAGCCCAATTTTCCTTCGGATCGATCTCTGGATTTGGTGAGTTTTTCGTGGTTTTGGTCCATAGATCTGTTGCTTTGGGAGTCGATCTATAGCCCCTGTTGTTTCTAGCTCAGCCTTTCGGTCGATTCCCAATTTGAGGTTTTTGGCAAGTTCACCTCGTTCGAGCCTGTGCTAAGCGGTACTACCGCTGCATAGCCATACCATGATGACCGGTACTACCGGTAGTACAACCGTACTACCGCTCACCATCCTACCATCGTTACCGGTGATTACCGCCATCGCAGGTGCTTCCTGCCCTTTGACGCCTCGATTTCGTTCGCTGACCTTCCATTTTCGCTTGTTCGTGTTTCGCGTGTTTGTCGCCATTTTCACAATAGCTTCCGCATCAACGTCATACCGCGCTCAACGACACCGCGACACTCGAAGATCTTCCCCACCAACGGCTGCAAGTCGTCAACAATACCAAAGGTATAACTTGCACCACCTTGACAGCCCCATATCTTCCTTTGTGTGTATCTATCCTATGAGAGCAACTCATTTTGTGTTTGTCTAAGCATTGTGCACTTGCCTTCGGAAAAGTGAGAGTGTGAGGCCAAATACAAAAGCTAACATAGTAGCATAGTAAGGGAGAAAAAAAACAGGAAAAGAAAAATATAGAATAGAAAGTTACATAGTCTCCCAATACAAAGAGAATACCAAGCTTGTAAGCCAACAAGAGAGAAGAAAGAGCGCACCGAGGCAAGTGCGCAAATCTATTGCTTATCCTCTTTTGGGAAACGAGTTGTGGTCTCTCCTTGTGTTGGCACGACAACCGAGCGTAGTCTTCGTTAGGACCTTTTGTGCTCATTTTTCATAGTCGTGCTAACCCAATTTTTCTCCACGTGTGTGTTTTCCGTGTTTTCGTAGATCGTATCCTTTTGCTTTTGATCTTTGGTTCTTTACCACGTAGGATAATAACCTTTTTGCTTGGATCGTTTCGTTTGGTTTTCCACAACCCTAACCTTCCACCAAAAGCCGTTGAGAGTTTCTTGCCATTTCACGTTGCACGCTTTTCTCTCATTTGTGTGGCAATTGGTTTGATATAATCTCCAAGGTGAGGTAAAAGGCTAACTCTCCACGCCCTTTCTCTCCATATACAACCATTGTTGGCTTTGCATCATGGACAGGCATGGAGAGCCATCCCAACCACAACCACCTCCGGAGGATGATAACCAATTCATGACAAGATGGGACCATTGGAAGGTCCGAGGAGAATTCAACTATCGTTGTGAAGCTCTCGAGCGGCGCCAAGATGAACAATTTAGTGAGGCCCGTGTGGAATTCAAGAACATCGACAACCGCTTCGAAGAAGTCCGTGGCCAAATGCATGCCATGCAACACAACCTCGGTCATCAAAATGAAGCTCTTGGTCGTGCACTCGCCTCAACGGATGAGAAGCTTCAACGCATCATTGATGGACTCGCAAGGCCACGCTCGCGCGAATCAAGCTCATCTCGGCACTCCTCAAGTGAATCAAGTGCACCTCGCCGTCACGCTTCAAGGCACCGGGATGGACCCGTTCTTCAATCCATGAGCTCTTCGCAAGCGGTACCATCTCCGTGTCACATAGCGTCGAGCTATGATGGTCCCCTCTCCGCAAGACCTCCAAGACGCGAAGCGAACCGGCCACAACCAAGGGCACTTGTGATTCAACAAGAGCAACCTCGCATGGACCACCAAGGCCATCGACGTCGACATGCCCCTTCAACAACAAGTGAAGCTCCCGAAGAGGACGAACAAGATCACCGTCGACGGGAAGCACTCGAAGATCCCCCAAGACGTCATCATCGACATGATCGTCCACGTCGGCAACATGATGGTCATGACGAGCCTCCTCTACACCAAGAAGAAGAAGAACATCCCATTGCGCATGCGGCTCGACGTCCTCCTCGTCAGAGGGCGCAAGACAATGCTCCTCGACATCAACCACGACAAGAACAAGAGCAAGCGCCCCAAGCTCGTCGTGAGGACCATCAACCTCCTCCTCGTCCTCAACCGCGTCAACAAAACGAGCAAGCTCCCCAAGCTCGTCGTCACCAACAAGTTCCACCACCAAACGGGGCACCTCCACAACCGCAAGAGCAACGCAATAATCACCAAGCAAGACAAGAGAGCTCGGATGATGATGATGACCGCCCAAATCATGGCAACCGCCGCAACCGGAACCGCAATGGAGAAGAAACTTTTGGCAAGCTCAAGTTCACCATGCCAAAGTTCACCGGTTCCAATGAGACAGAGGAATATCTCTCTTGGGAACTCAAGGTCGACAAGATCTTCCGCATGCACAACTATAGCAATGGGAAGATGATGGCCATGGCATCCCTCGAGTTTGATGAGTATGCCAACCTTTGGTGGGAACAAGTCCAACTCGCTCGTGAAGCTAAAGAAGAGCCTCCAATCGCAACTTGGCAAGATATGAAGGCTCATATGAGATCCCGCTTTGTTCCTTCACACTACACGCGTGACCTCTTCAACAAGCTTCAAACGCTTAGCCAAGGAACAAAGACCGTGGAAGAGTAATTCAAGTAAATGGAGCTCAACATGATACGTTCCAACATTGAAGAGCGAGATGAACAAACAATGGCACGCTTCCTCAATGGCTTGAACCATCCCATCAAGCGCATCACCGAGTTCCAAAAGTACAACAACATGGTTGAGCTTGTGCACATCGCTTCAAAGGCCGAGCGTCAAGTGCAAGAGGACATCAAGTACAACAAGCCAAAGACGTACTTCACCTTCAAGCAAGCGTCAACCACTACTCCAACAACTCCAAGTGGAAGCTCCTCAAGTACCACCAAGCTTCCCTTCAAGCCAACTCTCCCTCAAGGAAAACAGCCCCCAAGTGGCAAAAACACAAGGGATGATCAACCATTCAATGGTGAATGCTACAAGTGTGGAGGCAAAGGGCACAAGTCGAATGCATGTGGAAATAAGAAAGTTTTGTTCATCCATGACAACGGCGATGAAGAATACTTGAGTGAAGAAGAGTTTGATGCAAGGGTCAAGGAAGCCATGGCAAGGCAACACTTGGAAGAGGACCAAGAACTTCTTGTGTGTGAGCATGACGCAAGTCCATCGCTTGTGGTCACAAGGGTCTTGAATACCCAAGCCAATGAAAGTGAAGACCAACGCTCGAACATCTTCCAAACTCGTGCCGGCATCAATGGGAAGTCCATCAAAGTTATCATCGATGGTGGGAGTTGCCACAACCTTGCAAGCATGGAATTGTGTGAGAAACTCAACCTCACCCCTCATCCACATAGACACCCCTACCATATCCAATGGCTAAGTGACCAAGGATCCGTCAAGATCAAGCACACCGTCTCGGTGACGTTCTCCATTGGGCACTACAAGGACACGGTGGAATGTGACGTGGTTCCAATGACGGTTTGTCACATGTTGCTCGGAAGACCGTGGAAATATGACAAGCGTGCTTTGCATAATGGTCACTCAAACACTTACACCTTCAAATGGCTTGATAAAACTTGTGTGTTGCAACCAATGACTCCTAGCCAAATAATTGCGGACAATGCAAAGGCTTTAGCGAGGGCGCAATACGCAAAAACACCTTGTGAGAAGAGTGGTGAGCGAGAGAACCACACCATAGTGAGTGAGAGCTACAAGCCAAACTCCAGTGGAAAAACTAAGAGTGTTCTTCTTGCCACTAAAAGTGAGATGAGAGAAGTGCGGAACAACCCATCCATCTTGCACTACGTCCTCGTATGCAAGGGACTAGCGCAAGGAACTAACGACTTGACAAATGTTCCTCCTTCTTTGATGGCTGTTTTGCAGGAATTCCAAGATGTATTTCCCGGAGAGCTTCCTCCTGGCCTTCCCCCTCTTCGTGGAATCGAGCACCACATTGACCTCATACCCGGCGCACCACTCCCAAACCGCGCCGCTTATCGCACGAACCCGGAAGAGACGAAGGAGATCGAGCGTCAAATCAACCAACTCATCTCCAAAGGTTTGATCCAAGTATGCACTAGCCCAAGCGCGGTTCCTGTGATCCTAGTCCCGAAAACGGATGATACGTTGCGGTTATGCATGGACTGCCGTCCAATCAATGCTATCACCGTGCGTTATCGACATCCTACACCGCGTCTTGATGACATGCTTGATGAGTTATGTGGAGCCACTATATTTTCGAAAATTGATCTTCGTAGTGGCTACCATCAAATTCGCATGGCTGAAGGTGATGAGTGGAAAACCGCCTTCAAGACCAAGCTTGGTCTCTATGAATGGTTGGTTATGCCTTTTGGCTTATCCAATGCCCCATCTACCTTCATGCGCCTCATGAACCATATTTTGCGATCTCTCATTGGAAGGAGTGTAGTTGTTTACTTTGATGACATTCTTGTCTATAGCAAGTCACTAGAGGAGCATGTTACTCATGTTAAGGAGGTCCTCCAAATCCTTCGTCATGAAAAGCTTTATGCTAATCTCCCCAAGTGCACTTTTGCAAGAGACAAGCTGATTTTCCTTGGTTTTATAGTGTCTTCTACTGGCATAGAAGTGGACGTCTCCAAAGTCAAGGACAGACGAGATTGGCCCACCCCTACAAATGTTAGTGAACTTCGTAGTTTTCATGGGTTGGCTGGCTTTTACCGTCGCTTTGTGAAAGATTTTTCCACAATTGCTTGCCCCCTCAACGAATTGACCAAGAAGAATGTCACGTTCGTTTGGGGAAAAGCACAACAAAAGGCTTTTGATGAGCTCAAAAAGAGGCTCACCGAAGCACCACTTCTTGCATTGCCGGATTTCACAAAAACCTTTGAGATTGAATGTGACGCTAGTGGTATTGGCATTGGTGGCGTCCTTATGCAAAATGGGCGTCCTATTGCTTACCATAGTGAGAAACTTGATGGCGCACGCCTCAATTATCCCATTTATGACAAAGAACTGTTTGCCTTGGTTCGTGTGCTTCAAGTGTGGCAACACTATCTTTGGCCCAAAGAATTTATCATCCATTCCGACCATGAGTCGTTGAAGTATCTTAAGGGCCAAGCCAACTTGAGCAAAAGACACGCAAAATGGGTTGAGTTTATGGAGTCTTTTCCTTACATTGTAAAATACAAGAAGGGCAAAGAAAATGTGGTGGCGGACGCCTTGTCTCGCAAAACCACAAGCCTTCTTACACGACTCGAAGTCAATGTTTTGGGTCTTGAGGACATCAAATCTTTGTATGCGTTCGATTCTTTCTTTGGACCAATGTTTGCACAATGTTCAATAGACAAAGGGATTGATGATTTCTATTTGCATAAGGGTTTTCTTTTCAAACAAAACAAGCTTTGCATTCCGAAATCGTCTCTCCAACTTTTGCTTCTTCAAGAGTCCCATGGTGCAGGCCTTATGGGTCACTTTGGCCGTGACAAGACATATGACATGCTCTCCACTCACTACTTTTGGCCAAAGATGAAGCGCGACGTGGAGCGCCACGTTCAACGATGCACTACATGTATCCAAGCTAAGTCCAAGTCCAACCCCTTTGGTCTTTATAGGCCATTACCTATTCCTGATGCACCTTGGTCGGACATTAGCATGGACTTTGTGTTAGGCTTGCCTAGATCGAAACATGGTCATGATTCCATATTTGTAGTCGTGGATCGCTTTTCAAAAATGGCACATTTCATTCCGTGCCATAAGACCGATGATGCTTCACATGTAGCAAATTTGTTTTTCAGGGAAGTAATTCAGCTACACGGCGTGCCAAGAACAATCGTCTCCGACCGCGACGTAAAATTCATGAGCTACTTCTGGAAGACCCTCATGGCCAAACTCGGCATCAAGCTCCTCTTCTCATCCGCCTCGCATGAGAAGAACCGATGGACAAACCGAGGTCGTCAATCGAAGTCTTGGAACACTTCTCCGGGTGTTGATAAAGAAGAACCTTAAGGACTGGGAGGAATGCATTCCACACGCCGAGTTCGCCTACAACCGCGCCAAGCACTTCACCACCATGAGGAGCCCGTTCATGATCGTCTATGGCTTCGAGCCTCTCACCTCGCTCGATATCCTTCCACTTCCACTTCATGAACGTGCCAATATGGACGTTGTCAAGCGTGCCCAAGCAATGATGAAACTCCATGAAGACACACGAGCTACTATCGAGCAACAAGCCCTTCGCCAAGCATCAAGGCTAAACAAGACCAAGAAAGAGATGATCTTTGATGAGGGCGACCTTGTATGGATACACTTGAGTAAAGACCGCTTCCCCAAGGAACGCGACTCCAAGCTAAAGCCACGAGGCGATGGACCATTCAAGGTGCTAAAGAGGATCAACAACAACGCCTATGTGATCGATATACCAACATCGAAGTATCTTGTGAGCTCGACATTCAATGTCAAGGACCTCTCACCCTACCATGGCGAAGAGGAAGTTGTGACAGTTCAAGAGTCGAGGACGACTCTTTCCCAAGGGGGGGGAGCTGATGCAGCCCGTCTTCCGACCGCTACTACATCTACTCCCACGAGCTACCCAAGTGGACCCATGACTCGCGCCCGAGCCAAACTCCTTCAAACTAAGGTGAACTCGCTCCTCTCCTTGTGTGACTTCGACAAACCCTTGGATGGCTTGCTACTTCACACGCAAACTCTGTGCATCATCAGGTACGAAGAAGCCACCAGTCGCTGCCAGACGCAAGCGGTACTACCGGTTGGGACGACCGGTACTACCTCTCCGAGCGGTCCTACCGCCTCCTCCTACCGCTCGCCACAGGAAGCACTACTCCACGCCCTAGAAGCAAGCGGTACTACCGGTCCTGCAACCGGTACTACCGGTGGCCGGTACTACCGCCCCCTCCTACCGCTCGCCACATACGCCCCCGACGGAAGCTCCAGGCCCTCCAATGCAGTACTACAGCTCGAGCAGTACCACGTTACCACCGGTACTACGATTCTTGGACCGGTACTACCGGTCCTGCCTGACCCTGATCGCCTAAGTTTGGCCCTGTGCCTTGTAACCCAACCTATCATTTATCTTTTCATTCCGAAACTACCCCTGTTTTGTGGCTGGACTATATATAGCCCCCACCCGCTATTGTAAACGGGCAGACTTGGATAATAATAGATATTAAGGAAACCCTTTGAGGACTTATATCTATTGGTCTCATGCTCCTACCAAGGAGCACCGGATTATCCACCCCCCTCTTGGATCTTGCCTAGTGCGTTCAAGTTGTACAAGGCCTTGGGTTCTCGGTTTCTCGCCCCCAAGTCGTCAAGGTCTCACCAAGCACCTCATCCCCCGTTGTTGGCGTGGAGAGCGAGCTTCGCCCAACACCGATCCTAGGGATTATGTTGGACCGGTTGCCACCGGCGTGAGGAGTAGGCGTGTATCGCGTTTTGGTGTGTGTGTGTTCGTGGTTTTCGTCGCCTTCCCCCGATTTTATACCCGACCACCTTCTTTCCCCCTCGTTGCTCGTGGAAATCGTGAAAGATCGGGCCAACCCCAGGGTTACCACATAACACGATCCACTACCAAAAATATACAATCATGTCCATGTTTAGATCGAGGAAATCCTAACACAAAGTCCATGCTAATGTCCGACCAAGGTGCATGAGGAATAGGCAATGGCATATAAAGACCAAAGGGGTTAGACTTGGACTTAGCTTGGACACAAGTAGTGCATCGTTGTATGTGGCGCTCCACGTCACGCTTCATCTTGGGCCAATAGTAGTGAGTGGAGAGCATGTCGTAAGTCTTGTCACGGCCAAAGTGACCCATAAGTCCTCCACCATGGTACTCTTGAAGAAGCAAAATTTGGAGAGACGACTTCGGAATGCAAAGCTTGTTTTGTTTGAAAAGAAAACTACGCAAATAGAAATCATCAACTCCCTTGTCTATTGAACACTTTGCAAAATTTGATCCAAAGAATGGGTCAGACGCGTACAAAGATTTGATGTCATCAAGACCCAAGACATTTACTTCAAGTCGCATAAGAAGGTTTGTGTTTTTGCGAGGCAAGGCGTCCGCTACTACATTTTCTTTGCCCTTCTTGTACTTGACAATGTAAGGAAAGGATTCCATGAACTCAACCCATTTGGCGTGTCTTTTACTCAAATTGGCTGGACCCTTAAGATATTTCAACGACTCATGGTCGGAATGGATGATAAATTCTTTGGGCCAAAGGTAGTGTTGCCACACTTGAAGGATACGAACCAAGGCAAAAAGCTCTTTGTCATAAATTGGATAGTTAAGGCGTGCGCCGTCAAGTTTCTCACTATGGTATGCGATAGGACGCCCATTTTGCATAAGGACGCCTCCAATGCCAATACCACTAGCGTCACATTCGATCTCAAAAGTTTTTGTGAAATCCGATAAAGCGAGGAGTGGTGCTTCAGTGAGCCTCCTTTTGAGCTCATCAAATGCGTTTTGTTGTGCTTTGCCCCAAACAAAAGTGACATTTTTCTTGGTCAACTCGTTGAGAGGGCAAGCAATGGTAGAAAATTCTTTCACAAAGCGACGGTAGAAGCCGGCCAACCCATGAAAACTACGGAGTTCACTAACATTGGTAGGTATGGGCCAATCTCTAATGTCCTTAACTTTAGAGACATCAACTTCAATGCCATTAGAAGACACAACAAAACCCAGCAAAATCAGCTTGTCTTTTGCAAAAGTGCACTTTGGGAGATTAGCATAAAGCTTTTCATGACGAAGGATTTGAAGGACCTCCTTAACATGAGTAACATGCTCCTCTAGTGAATTGCTATAGACAAGGATGTCATCAAAGTAAACAACTACACTCTTCCCAATGAGAGATCTCAAAATATGGTTCATGAGGCGCATGAAGGTAGATGGGGCATTTGATAAGCCAAAAGGCATAACCAACCATTCATAGAGACCAAGCTTGGTCTTGAAGGCGGTTTTCCACTCATCACCTTCAGCCATGCGAATTTGATGGTAGCCACTACGAAGATCAATTTTCGAAAATATAGTGGCCCCACATAACTCATCAAGAATGTCATCAAGACGCGGTATAGGATGTCGATAACGCATGGTGATAGCATCGATTGGACGGAAGTCCATGCATAACCGCAACGTATCATCTGTTTTTGGAACTAGAATCACGGGTATCACGCTTGGGCTAGTGCTTACTTGGATCAAACCTTTGGAGACGAGTTGGTTGATTTGTCGTTCTATCTCCTTCGTCTCTTCCGGGTTCGTGCGATACGCGGCTCGGTTTGGGAGTGGAGCGCCGGGTATGAGGTCGATGCGGTGCTCGATTCCGCGAAGAGGGGGTAGTCCATGAGCAAGCTCTTTGGAGAATACATCTTGAAATTCCTGCAAAACAGCCATCAAAGAAGGAGGAACATTTGTCAAGTCATTAGTTTCTTGCGCTAGTCCTTTGCATACAAGGACATAGTGCAAGATGGATGGGTTGTTCCGCACTTCTCTCATCTCACTTTTGGTGGCAAGAAGAACACTCTTAGTTTTTCCACTCGAGTTTGGTTTGTGGCTCTCACTCACTATAGTGTGGTTCTCTCGCTCACCACTCTTCTCCCAATGTGGTTTTGTGCTTTGCGCCCTCGCTAAAGCCTTTGCATTGTCCACAATTATTTGGCTAGAAGTCATTGGTTGCAAAACACAAGTCTTTTCAAGCCATTTGAAGGTATAAGTGTTTGTGTGACCATCATGTAAAGCACGCATGTCATATTGCCACGGCCTTCCGAGCAACATATGGCAAACCGTCATGGGGACCACATCACATTCCAACGTGTCTTTGTATGGTCCAATTAAGAACGTTACCGAGACGTTGTGCTTGATCTTGACGGACCCTTGGTCACTTAGCCATTGTATATGGTAGGGATGCTTATGCGGATGGAGGGTGAGGTTGAGTTTCTCACACAATTCCATGCTTGCAAGATTGTGGCAACTCCCTCCATCGATGACAACTTTGATGGACTTCCCATTTATACCGGCACGAGTTTGAAAAATGTTTGATCTTTGGTCTTCATTCTCATTGACTTGAGTGGTTAAGACCCTTGTGACCACAAGCGATGGACTTGCGTCATGCTCACACACAAGGAGGTCTTGGTCATCTTCCAAATGTTGCTTAGCCAATGCTTCCTTGACCCTTGCATCAAACTCATCTTCGCTCAAGTATTCTTCATCGCCATTGTCATGGATGAACAAAACTTTCTTGTTTCCACATGCGGTCGACTTGTGTCCTTTGCCTCCACACTTGTAGCATTCACCATTGAATGGTTGATCATCCTTTGTGTATTTGCCACTTGGGGGCAGTTTTCCTTGAGGAAGTGTTGGCTTGAAGGGAGGCTTGGTGGTACTTGATGAGCTTCCACTTGGTGTTGTTGGAGTAGTGGTTGGTGCTTGCTTGTAGGTGAAGTACGTCTTTGGCTTGTTGTACTTGATGTCCTCTTGCACTTGCCGTTCGGCTTTTGATGCTATGTGGACAAGCTCAACCATAGCCGTCACCCTAGACTCGGATTTTGTTTAGACATTAAGTTAGCCATCATAGCAACTTCGCCAAGGCTCGAGCGTCGCAGAGGCCTCTTGTACTTCGCACCTATACATGATCCCACCTTTTCAATAAAGCTTTCATCTTAATTCGGAATATCTTGATTGCAATATTAGTTATTACTTGTTCTCGATTTCAGGTAGGAATTAAGACCCTCGTTGGTCAGGCTGATCGTGTTTCCGCAGGATCGGTAACCTCCAGGAGATTGGCCTAGCGATTGCATTGGCGCTCGTGCTCAGACGTACTTTCGATCAAGCCCGAACTCCACCAAATCGATTATCGCCATATCATCGAAAGATCGGACACCTTTGCCCTATCAAGTGGTATCAGATTTCAGGTTGCTCGGTGAGATTTTACTGTTTTCGTAGATTAGATCTGTTTTACCTATAACCCACGAAAAAGCAAAAAACACAGTTAGAGTTTAGATCCATCCTATCACCAATCTACGCCTTGCATTATCTTTTTAGTTTTGCATTGTTGAATTTGTGTCTGCATCGTCGCGTCGAGTTGCTGGTCTTAGTGTCTCGTCCCTTAGAGTTTCGAGTTCTGATCACATTAGTCACCGCCACACCCGTAGATCATCGCCACCATATTCCGCCGCTATACACCCAGCCACCATAAACCCTAAAACTCCGCCACCGCCTTCCTACCACGACACGGATCCAATCTCCTTTCCTGCCGCGGAACGAGTCCGAGTAGAGTTATTGTTTTTAGTTATTTCTTTTTACTCTCCTTTATTGTTGTTTCCGTATTGAGCTAAAGTCCGTGTTGAGTTAGAAGTTCAGTCGTCAGTCCAAACGGAGGGCAAAAAAGAGTCTGGAACCGCCTCCAAATTTTTTTCTGGCTATACTGATTTTCGGCCCCGGGGATCACTTTTCTCCATCGGCCGTTATAGTGATATTTTTTTGGCGCCTGCGTGCTTTCCGGAGCATAATACAAAAATTTCAAAAAAAAAATTGGGGCTAACCTATTTTTAGACCCCGTAGATCAGTTCTAGACACTCGCCATCATAGTGATTTTCAACATCTCAGTTCGCTTTTCAGGGTTCCGTATCATCATACATTGCTTGTTGTGTCGCGTCATGACATCGTTGGTGATCTAGGCTCGCGTCTCTAGTACGGTCTAGCCTAGGACCAGCACAGCACCGTCGTTGAGCATTCTTTCAACATTTGCATTGCTGTTTTGATATTTGCTAACCCCTTTGCTAAGCCTTCCCAGAGCTCCACAGATTTCTCCACGTGCGGTGTTTCGACTCCTGGTAATCACTCGGTTCAATCTCTGGACCCACTGCTCCTCGCAGTTACACATCGCCTTTTCCTGCTGTTTGGTAAGAACTTGTAAGAGCTTCGTATATTGCTTGACGGATTACGCGTGCCTTCCACCATATTTCCATAGTTATAGGCATATATACCCGTGCTTTTTAAAGGACTAACCATGACAGATACTTCACGGAACCCTGCCACAATGACGAACCAAGAACTACATGCCCACTTCTCCGAGCTCTTGGTCGGTCGCGCTGAAGATGTGGATGCACGACTAGGGGAGTTTGACACCAAGCTCACCAACGCCATGGACAAGATCGATGGACTCGAGAAATACTTCAACGACAAGCTTGACGCTCTGATGTGGACATCCTTCTATTGATACAACCGTTGTACCTACAGCAACACACATACAAGGACCCATCCAAGATCTCGTGCCAAACAACTTAACTATCAGGTACTTTCGTTTCTTGGAACTATTCCTCACATACATGAGAATATGATGCTGCCTAAATCAGATGTATTTCTTACTCTTAGGAATGATGGACCAAGCATGGATGAGAGGGACAAGCATTGGAGCATGGCCATGCATGGAGATGGCTGCAAGCATGTGATGATCCAAGAGAAAGCAACGGATGAAGATTTCAGAACTTTGAGGCCACCATAATGAAGAAAGAAGGCTTGGACGAAATATTCAAGATCAATACTTCACAAATTCGTCCATAGCTTAATATGGTGTTGCGACACCTTTATTTTGGGCCAGGCCCATGTAATTTTCGTAGGATTTTAATTAGCCACTTTTTAGAGTCCGTATTTGAGGGGAAAAGGACTTCTAGGGTTGGATTCGGCCACCACTTCCATGGCTGGCCGAAACCCCACCTTTTCGTCCTTAAATACTCCCCATAGCCGTCACCCTAGACTCGGATTTTGTTTAGACATTAAGTTAGCCATCGTCGCAACTTCGCCAAGGCTCGAGCGTCGTAGAGGCCTCTTGTACTTCGCACCTACTCAGGATCCCACCTCTTCAATAAAGCTTTCCTCTTAATCCGCAATATCTTGATTGCAATATTGGTTCTTACTTGTTCTCGATTTCAGGTAGGAATTAAGACCCTCGCTGGTCAGGCTGATCGTGTTCCCGCAGGATCGGTAACCTCCTGGAGATTTGCCTAGCGATTGCATTGGCGCTCGTGCTCGCACGTGTAGTCGGATCGTCAAGACCTAACTCCACCAAATCGATTATCATCATCTCATCGAAAGATTGGACACCTTTGCCCTATCAAGTGGTATCAGATTTCAGGTTGCTCGGTGAGATCTTACTGTTTTCGTAGATTAGATCTGTTTTTTACCTATAACCCACGAAAAAGCCAAAAACACAGTTAGAGTTTAGATCCATCCCATAACCAATCTACGACTCGCATTATCTTTTCAGTTTTTGCATTATTGAATTTGTGTCTACATCGTCGCGTCGAGTTGCTGGTCTTAGTGTCTCGTCCCTTAGAGTTTAGAGTTCTGATCATAGTAGTCACCGCCACCCTCGCATATCACCGCCACCATATTCCGCTGCCATAAACCCTAAAAACTCCGCCACCGCCTTCCTACCGCGACACGGATCTAATCACCTATCCTGCCACGGCACGAGTCCGAGTTGAGTTATTGTTTCCTAGTTATTTCTTTTTACTTTCCTTCTTTGTTTTTTCCGTGTTAATCTAAAGTTCGTGTCGAGCTCAGAGTCCGATCGTAAGTCCAGAAGGAGAGAAAAAAGCAGTGCAGAACCGCCTCGAAAAAATTCGCTATCTTGTTTTTACCGGGGATCACTTTTCTCCATCAGCCGTTATAGCGATATTTTTTTGCGCCTGCGCGCTTTTCGGAGCAAAATAAAAAATTTCAAAATTTTTTTTGGGGCTAACCTATTTTTAGACCCCGTAGTTCAGTTCTAGACACTCGCCATCATAGTGATTTTCCACCTCTTGGTTCGCTTTTCAGGGTGCCATATCATCATACATTGCTTGTTGTGTTGCGTCGTGACATCGTTGGTGATCTAGGCTCGCATCTCTAGTACGGTCTAGCCTAGGACCAGAACAGTACCGTCGTTGAGAATTCTTTCAACTTTTGCATTACTGTTTTGATAATTGCTAACCCCTTTGCTAAGCCTTCCCAGAGCTCCACAGATATCCTCCACGTGCGGTGTCTCGACTCCTGGTAATCGCTCGGTTCAATCTCTGTACCCACTGATCCTCGTGGTTACTGATAGGGCAAAGGTGTCCGATCTTTCGATGAGATGATGATAATCGATTTGGTGGAGTTCGGGCTTGACGATCCGACTACACGTGCGAGCACGAGCGCTAATGCAATCGCTAGGCCAATCTCCTAGAGGTTACCGATCCTGCGGAAGCACGATCATCCTTACCAGCGAGGGTCTTAATTCCTACCTGAAATCGAGAACAAGTAAGAACCAATATTGCAATCAAGATATTGCGGATTAAGAGGAAAGCTTTAATGAAAAGGTGGGATCCTGAATAGGTGCGAAGTACAAGAGGCCTCTGCGACGCTCGAGCCTTGGCGAAGTTGCTATAATGGCTAACTTAATGTCTAAACAAAATCCGAGTCTAGGGGGACGGCTATGGGGAGTATTTAAGGGCGAAAAGGTGGGGTTTCGGCCACCCATGGAAGTGGTGGCCGAATCCAACCCTAGAAGTCCTTTTCCGCTCAAATACGGACTCTAAAAAGTGGCTAATTAAAATCCTGCGAAAATTACATGGGCCTGGCCCAAAGTAAAAGGTGTCGCAGCACCATATTAAGCTATGGACGAATTCGTGAAGTATTGATCTTGAATATTTCGTCCAAGCCTTCTTTCTTCATTATGGTGGCCTCAAAGTTCTGAAATCTTCATCCGTGGCCTTCTCTTGGATCATCTCACGCTTGCTGCCATCTCCATGCATGGTCATGCTCCAATGCTTGTCCCTCTCATCCATGCTTGGTCCATCATTCCTAAGAGTAAGGAATACATTTGATTTAGGCAGCATCATATTCTCATGTATGTGAGGAATAGTTCCAAGAAACGAAAGTACCTGATAGTTAAGTTGTTTGGCACGAGATCTTGTGATGGGTCCTTGTATGTGTGTAGCTGTAGGTACAACGGTTGTAACAATAGAAGGGATGTCCACATAATGCTCCCCTTCTTGAATTGAAGTCGTCCTCGACGCAATCTCATCTTCCTCACCAAAGTAAGGCTTCAAATCTGCACTGTCAAACGTAGGACTAACCGTACCAAAGTCTGCAGGCAACTCAAGTTTATATGCATTAAAGGGACCAGCAGCACGCGACATTAACTTAGACTTGCGTAAATCAGGAAAGCGATCCTTACGCAAATGTAACCAAACAAGATCTCCAACATCAAACACAACATGCTTTCTCCCTTTATCCCCAGCAAGTTTATACTTAGCATTCATATGTTCGATGTTATCTTTAGTAGTCTTATGCAAGTTTAATATCATTTCAGCGCGTTGTGTAGCATCCAAATTATGTTGCACCGAAGTAGGTAAAGGCAATAATCCAATAGGTGCACGAGGAACAAAACCATAGACGATCTCAAACGGGCACATCTTTGTGGTAGAATGCAGCGAACGATTATAAGCAAATTCTATATGAGGTAAACACTCTTCCCATAATTTTAAGTTCTTCTTTAAAACAGCCCACAACATAGTAGACAAAGTTCTATTTACTACTTCAGTTTGTCCATCTGTTTGGGGATGACATGTAGTACTAAATAGCAATTTAGTCCCTAACTTAGCCCATAAATATCTCCAAAAGTGGCTAAGAAATTTAGTATCACGATCAGAAACAATAGTATTTGGCACACCATGCAAACGAACAATTTCACGAAAGAACAAATCAGCAATATGCGCAGCATCATCCGTTTTATGACAAGGAATAAAGTGTGCCATCTTAGAAAACCGATCCACAACAACAAAAATACTATCGCTCCCCTTCTGTGTTCGTGGCAATCCCAAAACAAAGTCCATAGAAATATCCTCCCAAGGAACACTAGGAACAGGAAGATGCATATATAAACCATGTGGATTAAGGCGAGACTTAGCTTTTTGACAAGTAGTGCAGCATGCCACAAATCGCTCAACATCTCGACGCATACGTGGCCAAAAGAAGTGTGCTGCAAGAACATCCTCCGTATTCTTGACACCAAAGTGTCCCATCAGTCCTCCTCCATGCGCCTCCTGTAACAACAAAAGACGAACAGAACTATCCGGAATGCATAGTTTGTTAGCACGGAACACAAATCCATCATTGAAGATGACCTTGTTCCATGTTCTACCATCTCTACAATTCTGCAACACATCTTTAAATTCAGCATCATGCACATATTGTTCCTTAATAGTTTCTAATCCAAATATTTTGAAGTCAAGTTGAGATAACAAAGTATAACGGCGCGACAAAGCATCAGCAATAATATTATCTTTACCCTTTTTGTGTTTGATAAAATAAGGAAAACACTCAATAAATTCAACCCACTTTGCATGACGACGATTCAACTTAGCTTGACTACGAATATGCTTCAAAGATTCATGATCAGAATGTATAACAAATTCTTTAGGCCATAGATAATGTTGATAAGTTTCTGATAGGGCAAAGGTGTCCGATCTTTCGATGAGATGATGATAATCGATTTGGTGGAGTTCGGGCTTGACGATCCGACTACACGTGCGAGCACGAGCGCCAATGCAATCGCTAGGCCAATCTCCTGGAGGTTACCGATCCTGCGGGAACACGATCAGCCTGACCAGCGAGGGTCTTAATTCCTACCTGAAATCGAGAACAAGTAAGAACCAATATTGCAATCAAGATATTGCGGATTAAGAGGAAAGCTTTATTGAAGAGGTGGGATCCTGTATAGGTGCGAAGTACAACAGGCCTCTGCGACGCTCGAGCCTTGGCGAAATTGCTATGATGGCTAACTTAATGTCTAAACAAAATCCGAGTCTAGGGTGACGGCTATGGGGAGTATTTAAGGAAGAAAAGGTGGGGTTTCGGCCAGCCATGGAAGTGGTGGCCGAATCCAACCCTAGAAGTCCGTTTCCCCTCAAATACGGACTCTAAAAAGTGGCTATTTAAAAATCTGCGAAAATTACATGGGCATGGCCCAAAATAAAGGTGTCGCAGCACCATATTAAGATATGGATGAATTCATGAAGTATTAATCTTGAATATTTCGTCCAAGCCTTCTTTCTTCATTATGGTGGCCTCAAAGTTCTGAAATCTCCATCCGTGGCCTTCTCTTGGATCATCACACGCTTGCTGCCATCTCCATGCATGGCCATGCTCCAATGCTTATCCCTCTCATCCATGCTTGGTCCATCATTCCTAAGAGTAAGAAATACATCTGATTTAGGCAGCATCATATTCTCATGTATGTGAGGAATAGTTCCAAGAAACGAAAGTACCTGATAATTAAGTTGTTTGGCACGAGATCTTGTGATGGGTCCTTGTATGTGTGTAGCTGTAGGTCCAACGGTTGTATCAATAGAAGGGATGTCCACATCATGCTCCCCTTCTTGAATTGAAGTCGTCCTCGACGCAATCTCATCTTCCTCACCAAAGTAAGGCTTCAAATCTGCAATGTTAAACGTAGGACTAACCGTACCAAAGTCTGCAGGCAACTCAAGTTTATATGCATTATCATTTATTTTCTCTAACACCTTAAAGGGACCAGTAGAACGCGGCATTAACTTAGACTTGCATAAATCAGGAAAACGATCTTTACGCAAATGTAACCAAACAAGATCTCCAACATCAAACACAACATGCTTTCTCCCTTTATCCCCAGCAAGTTTATACTTAGCATTCATGTGTTTAATGTTATCTTCAGTAGTCTTATGCAAGTTTAATATCATTTCAACGTGTTGTGTAGCATCCAAATTATTTTGCACCGAAGAAGGTAAAGGCAATAAATCAATAGGTGCACGAGGAACAAAACCATACACGATCTCAAATGGGCACATCTTTGTGGTAGAATGCAATGACGATTATAAGCAAATTCTATATGAGGTAAACACTCTTCCCACAATTTTAAGTTCATCTTTAAAACAGCCCGCAACATAGTAGACAAAGTTCTATTTACTACTTGATTTGTCCATCGGTTTGGGGATGACATGTAGTACTAAGCAATTTAGTCCCTAACTTAGCCCATAAACATCTCCAAAAGTGGCTAAGAAATTTAGTATCACGATCGAAACAATAGTATTTTGTACACCATGCAAACGAACAATTTCACGAAGAACAAATCAGCAATATGCGCAAGATCATCCGTTTATGACAAGGAATAAAGTGTGCCATCTTAGAAAACCGATCCTCAACAACAAAAATACTATCCCTCTCCTTACGTGTTCGTGGCAATCCCAAAACAAAGTCCATAGAAATATCCTCCCAAGGAACACTAGGCAGGAAGAGCCATATATAAACCATGTGGATTAAGGAGACTTAGCTTTTTGACAAGTAGTGCGTGCCACAAATCTCTCAACATCTCGACGCATACGTTGCCAAAATAAGTGTGCAAAGAAGAACATCCTCCGCCTTCTTGACACCAAAGTGTCCCATCAATCCTCCTCCATGCGCCTCCTGTAACAACAAAAGACGAACAGAGCTATCTGGAATGCATAGTTTGTTAGCACGGAACACAAATCCATCATTGAAGACGAACTTGTTCCAAGTTCTACCATCTCTACAATTCTGCAACACATCTTTAAATTCAGCATCATGCACATATGTTCCTTAATAGTTTCCAATCCAAATATTTTGAAGTCAAGTTGAGATAACAAAGCATAACGGCGCGACAAAGCATCAGCAATAATATTATCTTTACCCTTTTTGTGTTTGATAACATAAGGAAAACACTCAATAAATTCAACCCACTTTGCATGACGACGATTCAACTTAGCTTGACTACGAATATGCTTCAAAGATTCATGATCGGAATGAATAACAAATTCCTTAGGCCATAGATAATGTTGCCAAGTTTCTAATGTCCGAACCAACGCATATAATTCTTTATTAAGTAGAATAGTTCAGACTAGCCCCACTCAATTTCTCACTAAAATATATGAGTTTTCGCTCTTGTAATAACACCCCTCCCAAACCAATTCCACTAGCATCACATTCAAGCTCAAAAGTCTTAGTAAAATGTTAGGGGGTAACCCTTGGGTTGGCCAGATCTTTCACGAATTCCACGAGAAACGAGGGGAAAGCGGTGGTCGGGGATGAAATCGAGGAAGGAGATGAAAACCACGAACACACGCACACCAAAACATGATACACGCCTATCCCTCACGCTGGTGGCAACCGGTCCAACATAATCCCTAGGATCGGTGTTGGGCGAAGCTCGCTCTCCACGCCAACAACGGGGGACGAGGTGCTTGGTGAGATCTTGACGACTTGGGGGCGAAACAGAACCCAAGGCCTTGTACAACTTGAACGCACTAGGCAAGATCCAAGAGGGGGGTGGATAATCCGGTGCTCCTTGGTAGGAGCATGAGACCAATAGATATAAGTTCCTCAAAGGGTTTCATTAATATCTATTATTATCCAAGTCTAGGGTTTACAATAGGGGGTAGGGGCTATATATAGGCCAACCACATAAACAGGGGTATTTTGGGAACAAATGGCAAAATATAGAGAGGGTTACAAGGCGCTGGGCCGACTTAACACGATCTGGTCTTTCCAGGTCCGGTAGTACCGGTCCAGCTCGACCGGTAGTACCGGTCATGCGGTAGTACCGCTTCCCCCTAGTACCGCGCTTGTCATCTGGGACTTCGCTGGGCCTTCTGTTGGTGGCGGTAGCAGTGTAGTCTTGGTCGGTACCGGATCCGGGGCAGTAGTACCGCCATGATGTGAGAGCATTTGGCTAGCCTGGGTCTTCGTTGTTGGCGGTAGCGAGGCATATCTGAAGCGGTAATCGGCCGCTGTGCCCGAGTAATCACATGGCGACAGAGAGCGTTTGGTCTCTTCTGCTGGCGCTCCTCCTTCTTGTGGGTCCTTCTCTTCGTACCTGATGATGCATAAGGTATGGGTATGAAGTAGCAGGCCATCCAAGGGTGTGTCAAAGTCACACAAGGAGAGGAGCGAGTTCACCTTAGCTTGAAGGAGTTTGGGTCGGGCGCGAGTCATGTGTCCACTTGGGGAGCTCGTGGAAGTAGATGTAGTAGCGGTCGTAGAACGGGCTGCATCAGCTCCCCCCCCCCTTGGGAAGAGTCGTCCTCGACTCTTCAACCTTGTCAATTTCCACTTCTCCATGGTAGGGTGATAGGTCCTTGACATTGAATGTCGAGCTCACAAGATACTTCGATGTTGGGATATCGATGACATAAGTGTTGTTGTTGATTCTCTTGAGCACTTTGAATGGTCCATCACCTCTTGGCTTTAGCTTGGAGTCGCGTTCCTTGGGGAAGCGGTCTTTACTCAAGTGTATCCACACAAGGTCGCCCTCTTCGAAGATTATCTCTTTCTTGTTCTTTTTTAGCCTTGATGCTTGGCGAAGGACTTGTTGCTCGATAGTAGCTCGTGTGTCTCCATGGAGTTTCTTCATTGTTTGAGCGCGCTTGACAACGTCCATATTGGCACGTTCATGAAGTGGTAGTGGAAGGATATCAAGCACGGTGAGAGGCTCAAAGCCATAGACGATCATGAACGGGCTCCTCATGGTGGTGGAGTGCTTGGCGCGGTTGTAGGCGAACTTGGCGTGTGGAATACATTCCTCCCAGTCTTTAAGGTTCTTCTTTATCAACACCCGGAGGAGTGTGCCAAGACTTCGATTGACAACTTCGGCTTGTCCATCGGTTTGAGGATGCGAGGCGGACGAGAAGAGGAGCTTGATGCCGAGCTTGGCCATGAGAGTCTTCCAGAAGTAGCTCATGAATTTTACGTCGCGGTCGGATACGATTGTTCTTGGCACACTGATAGGGCAAAGGTGTCCGATCTTTCGATGAGATGGCGATAATCGATTTGGTGGAGTTCGGGCTTGACGATCCGACTACACGTGCGAGCACGAGCGCCAATGCAATCGCTAGGCCAATCTCCGGAGGTTACCGATCATGCGTGAACACGATCGGCTGACCGGTGAGGGTCTTAATTCCTACGAAATCGAGAACAAGTAAGAACCAATATTGCAATCAAGATATTACGGATTAAGAGGAAAGCTTTATTGAAGAGGTGGGATCCTGAATAGGTGCAAGTACAAGAGGCCTCTGCGGCCTTTCGAGCCTTGGCGAAGTTGCGACTATGGCTAACTTAATGTCTAAACAAAATCCGAGTCTAGGGTCGGCTATGGGAGTATTTAAGAGCGAAAAGGTGGGGTTTCGCCAGCCATGGAAGTGGTGGCGAATCCAACCCTAAAAGTCCTTTTCCTCAAATACGGACTCTAAAAGTGGCTAATTAAAATCCTGCGAAAATTACATGGGCCTGGCCCAAAATAAAAGTCATGACACCATATTAAGCTATGGACGAATTCGTAAAGTATTGATCTTGAATATTTCGTCCAAGCCTTCTTGCTTCATTATGGTGGCCTCAAAGTTCTGAAATCTTCATCCGTGGCCTTCTCTTGGATCATCACATGCTTGTTGCCATCTCCATGCATGGCCATGCTCCAATGCTTGTCCCTCTCATCCATGCATGTCCATCATTCCTAAGAGTAAGAAATATATCTGATTTAGGAAGCATCATATTCTCATGTATGTGAGGAATTGTTCCAAGAAACGAAAGTACCTGATAGTTAAGTTGTTTGGCACGAGATGTTGTGATGGGTCCTTGTATGTGTGTTGCTCTAGGTACAACAGTTGTATCAATAGTAGGGATGTCCACATCATGCTCCCCTTCTTGAATTGAAGTCGTCCTCGACGCAATATCATCTTCCTCACCAAAGTAAGGCTTCAAATCTGCAATGTTAAATGTAGGACTAACCGTACCAAAATCACAGCAACTCAAGTTTATATGCATTATCATTGATTTTCTCTAACACCTTAAAGGGACCAGCAGCACGTGGCATTAACTTAGACTTGCGTAAATCAGGAAAACGATCTTTACACAAATGTAACCAAACAAGATCTCCAACATCAAACACAACATGCTTTCTCCCTTTATCCCCAGCAAGTTTATACTTAGCATTCATATGTTCGATGTTATCTTTAGTAGTCTTATGCAAGTTTAATATCATTTCAGCGCGTTGTGTAGCATCCAAATTATGCTGCACCGAAGTAGGTAAAGGCAATAAACCAATAGGTGCACGAGGAACAAAACCATAGACGATCTCAAACGGGCACATCTTTGTGGTAGAATGCAGCGAACGATTATAAGCAAATTCTATATGAGTTAAACACTCTTCCCATAATTTTAAGTTCTTCTTTAAAACAGCCCACAACATAGTAGACAAAGTTCTATTTACTACTTCAGTTTGTCCATCTGTTTGGGGATGACATGTAGTACTAAACAGCAATTTAGTCCCTAACTTAGCCCATAAATATCTCCAAAAGTGGCTAAGAAATTTAGTATCACGATCAGAAACAATAGTATTTGGCACACCATGCAAACAAACAATTTTACGAAAGAACAAATCAGCAATATGCGCAGCATCATCCGTTTTATGACAAGGAATAAAGTGTGCCATCTTAGAAAACCGATCCACAACAACAAAAATACTACTATCCTCCCTCATACGTGTTCGTGGCAATCCCAAAACAAAGTCCATAGAAATATCCTCCCAAGGAACACTAGGAACAGGAAGATGCATATATAAACCATGTGGATTAAGGCGAGACTTAGCTTTTTGACAAGTAGTGCAGCGTGCCACAAATCGCTCAACATCTCGACGCATACGTGGCCAAAAGAAGTGTGCTGCAAGAACATCCTCCGTATTCTTGACACCAAAGTGTCCCATCAGTCCTCCTCCATGCTCCTCCTGTAACAACAAAAGACGAACAGAACTATCCGGAATGCATAGTTTGTTAGCACGGAACACAAATCCATCATTGAAGACGACCTTGTTCCATGTTCTACCATCTCTACAATTCTGCAACACATCTTTAAATTCAGCATCATGCACATATTGTTCCTTAATAGTTTCTAATCCAAATATTTTGAAGTCAAGTTGAGATAACAAAGTATAACGGCGCGACAAAGCATCAGCAATAATATTATCTTTACCCTTTTTGTGTTTGATAAAATAAGGAAAACACTCAATAAATTCAACCCACTTTGCATGACGACGATTCAACTTAGCTTGACTACGAATATGCTTCAAAGATTCATGATCAGAATGTATAACAAATTCTTTAGGCCATAGATAATGTTGATAAGTTTCTGATAGGGCAAAGGTGTCCGATCTTTCGATGAGATGATGATAATCGATTTGGTGGAGTTCGGGCTTGACGATCCGACTACACGTACGAGCACGAGCGCCAATGCAATCGCTAGGCCAATCTCCTGGAGGTTACCGATCCTGCGGAACACGATCACCGACCACGAGGGTCTTAATTCCTACGAAATCGAGAACAAGTAAGAACCAATATTGCAATCAAGATATTGCGGATTAAGAGGAAAGCTTTATTGAAGAGGTGGGATCCTGTATAGGTGCGGCACAACAGCCTCTGCGACGCCGAGCCTTGGCGAAATTGCTATGATGGCTAACTTAATGTCTAAACAAAATCCGAGTCTAGGGTGACGGCTATGGGGAGTATTTAAGAAGAAAAGGTGGGTTTCGCCAGCCATGGAAGTGGTGGCCATCAACCCTAGAAGTCCGCTTCCTCAAATACGGACTCTAAAAGTGGCTATTTAAAAAATGCGAAAATTACATGGGCATGGCCCAAAATAAAGGTGTCATGACACCATATTAAGATATGGACGAATTCATGAAGTATTAATCTTGAATATTTCGTCCAAGCCTTCTTTCTTCATTATGGTGGCCTCAAAGTTCTGAAATCTCCATCCGTGGCCTTCTCTTGGATCATCACACGCTTGCTGCCATCTCCATGCATGGCCATGCTCCAATGCTTATCCCTCTCATCCATGCTTGGTCCATCATTCCTAAGAGTAAGAAATACATCTGATTTAGGCAGCATCATATTCTCATGTATGTGAGGAATAGTTCCAAGAAACGAAAGTACCTGATAATTAAGTTGTTTGGCACGAGATCTTGTGATGGGTCCTTGTATGTGTGTAGCTGTAGGTCCAACGGTTGTATCAATAGAAGGGATGTCCACATCATGCTCCCCTTCTTGAATTGAAGTCGCCTCGACGCAATCTCATCTTCCTCACCAAAGTAAGGCTTCAAATCTGCAATGTTAAACGTAGGACTAACCGTACCAAAGTCTGCAGGCAACTCAAGTTTATATGCATTATCATTTATTTTCTCTAACACCTTAAAGGGACCAGTAGAACGCGACATTAACTTAGACTTGCATAAATCAGGAAAACGATCTTTACGCAAATGTAACCAAACAAGATCTCCAACATCAAACACAACATGCTTTCTCCCTTTATCCCCAGCAAGTTTATACTTAGCATTCATGTGTTTAATGTTATCTTCAGTAGTCTTATGCAAGTTTAATATCATTTCAACGTGTTGTGTAGCATCCAAATTATTTTGCACCGAAGAAGGTAAAGGCAATAAATCAATAGGTGCACGAGGAACAAAACCATACACGATCTCAAATGGGCACATCTTTGTGGTAGAATGCAGCGAACGATTATAAGCAAATTCTATATGAGGTAAACACTCTTCCCACAATTTTAAGTTCATCTTTAAAACAGCCCGCAACATAGTAGACAAAGTTCTATTTACTACTTCAGTTTGTCCATCAGTTTGGGGATGACATGTAGTACTAAACAGCAATTTAGTCCCTAACTTAGCCCATAAACATCTCCAAAAGTGGCTAAGAAATTTAGTATCACGATCAGAAACAATAGTATTTTGTACACCATGCAAACGAACAATTTCACGAAAGAACAAATCAGCAATATGCGCAGCATCATCCGTTTTATGACAAGGAATAAAGTGTGCCATCTTAGAAAACCGATCCTCAACAACAAAAATACTATCCCTCTCCTTCTGTGTTCGTGGCAATCCCAAAACAAAGTCCATAGAAATATCCTCCCAAGGAACACTAGGAACAGGAAGAGCCATATATAAACCATGTGGATTAAGGCGAGACTTAGCTTTTTGACAAGTAGTGCAGCGTGCCACAAATCTCTCAACATCTCGACGCATACGTTGCCAAAATAAGTGTGCAGCAAGAACATCCTCCGTCTTCTTGACACCAAAGTGTCCCATCAATCCTCCTCCATGCGCCTCCTGTAACAACAAAAGACGAACAGAGCTATCTGGAATGCATAGTTTGTTAGCACGGAACACAAATCCATCATTGAAGACGAACTTGTTCCAAGTTCTACCATCTCTACAATTCTGCAACACATCTTTAAATTCAGCATCATGCACATATGTTCCTTAATAGTTTCCAATCCAAATATTTTGAAGTCAAGTTGAGATAACAAAGCATAACGGCGCGACAAAGCATCAGCAATAATATTATCTTTACCCTTTTGTGTTTGATAACATAAGGAAAACACTCAATAAATTCAACCCACTTTGCATGACGACGATTCAACTTAGCTTGACTACGAATATGCTTCAAAGATTCATGATCGGAATGAATAACAAATTCCTTAGGCCATAGATAATGTTGCCAAGTTTCTAATGTCCGAACCAACGCATATAATTCTTTATTAAGTAGAATAGTTCAGACTAGCCCCACTCAATTTCTCACTAAAATATGTAACAGGTTTTCGCTCTTGTAATAACACCCCTCCCAAACCAATTCCACTAGCATCACATTCAAGCTCAAAAGTCTTAGTAAAATGTTAGGGGGTAACCCTTGGGTTGGCCAGATCTTTCACGAATTCCACGAGAAACGAGGGGAAAGCGGTGGTCGGGGGATGAAATCGAGGAAGGAGATGAAAACCACAAACACACGCACACCAAAACATGATACACGCCTATCCCTCACGCTGGTGGCAACCGGTCCAACATAATCCCTAGGATCGGTGTTGGGCGAAGCTCGCTCTCCACGCCAACAACGGGGGACGAGGTGCTTGGTGAGATCTTGACGACTTGGGGGCGAGAAACCGAGAACCCAAGGCCTTGTACAACTTGAACGCACTAGGCAAGATCCAAGAGGGGGGTGGATAATCCGGTGCTCCTTGGTAGGAGCATGAGACCAATAGATATAAGTTCCTCAAAGGGTTTCATTAATATCTATTATTATCCAAGTCTAGGGTTTACAATAGGGGGTAGGGGCTATATATAGGCCAACCACATAAACAGGGGTATTTTGGGAACAAATGGCAAAATATAGAGAGGGTTACAAGGCGCTGGGCCGACTTAACACGATCTGGTCTTTCCAGGTCCGGTAGTACCGGTCCAGCTCGACCGGTAGTACCGGTCATGCGGTAGTACCGCTTCCTGGCCCGGTAGTACCGCTTGTCATCCTGGGACTTCTTGGGGCCTTGCTGGTGGCGGTGGGGGCGGTAGTCTGGTGGCCGTAGTACCGGATCCGGGCGGTAGTACCTTGATGACAGAGCATTTGGCTAGCGGGGTCTTCTGTTGTTGGCGGTAGCGAGTGATATCTGCCGCCGGTAATCTGTCGCCCGAGGCCAGTACTGGCGATGAGAGCGTTTGGTCTCTTCTGCTGGCGCTCCTCCTTCCTGTGGGTCCTTCTCTTCGTACCTGATGATGCATAAGGTATGGGTATGAAGTAGCAGGCCATCCAAGGGTGTGTCAAAGTCACACAAGGAGAGGAGCGAGTTCACCTTAGCTTGAAGGAGTTTGGCTCGGGCGTGAGTCATGGGTCCACTTGGGGAGCTCGTGGAAGTAGATGTAGTAGCGGTCGTAGGACGGGCTGCATCAGCTCCCCCCCCTTGGGAAGAGTCGTCCTCGACTCTTCAACCTTGTCAATTTCCACTTCTCCATGGTAGGGTGATAGGTCCTTGACATTGAATGTCGAGCTCACAAGATACTTCGATGTTGGGATATCGATGACATAAGTGTTGTTGTTGATTCTCTTGAGCACTTTGAATGGTCCATCACCTCTTGGCTTTAGCTTGGAGTCGCGTTCCTTGGGGAAGCGGTCTTTACTCAAGTGTATCCACACAAGGTCGCCCTCTTCGAAGATTATCTCTTTCTTGTTCTTTTTTAGCCTTGATGCTTGGCGAAGGACTTGTTGCTCGATAATAGCTCGTGTGTCTCCATGGAGTTTCTTCATTGTTTGAGCGCGCTTGACAACGTCCATATTGGCACGTTCATGAAGTGGTAGTGGAAGGATATCAAGCGCGGTGAGAGGCTCAAAGCCATAGACGATCATGAACGGGCTCCTCATGGTGGTGGAGTGCTTGGCGCGGTTGTAGGCGAACTCGGCGTGTGGAATACATTCCTCCCAGTCTTTAAGGTTCTTCTTTATCAACACCCGGAGGAGTGTGCCAAGACTTCGATTGACGACCTCGGTTTGTCCATCGGTTTGAGGATGCGAGGCGGACGAGAAGAGGAGCTTGATGCCGAGCTTGGCCATGAGGGTCTTCCAGAAGTAGCTCATGATTTTTACGTCGCGGTCGGAGACGATTGTTCTTGGCACACTGATAGGGCAAAGGTGTCCGATCTTTCGATGAGATGGCGATAATCGATTTGGTGGAGTTCGGGCTTGACGATCCGACTACACGTGCGAGCACGAGCGCCAATGCAATCGCTAGGCCAATCTCCTGGATGTTACCGATCATGCGTGAACACGATCAACCTGACCATCGAGGGTCTTAATTCCTACCTGAAATCGAGAACAAGTAAGAACCAATATTGCAATCAAGATATTACGGATTAAGAGGAAAGCTTTATTGAAGAGGTGGGATCCTGAATAGGTGCGAAGTACAAGAGGCCTCTGCGACGCTCGAGCCTTGGCGAAGTTGCGACTATGGCTAACTTAATGTCTAAACAAAATCCGAGTCTAGGGGGTCGGCTATGGGGAGTATTTAAGAGCGAAAAGGTGGGGTTTCGGCCAGCCATGGAAGTGGTGGCCGAATCCAACCCTAAAAGTCCTTTTCCCCTCAAATACGGACTCTAAAAAGTGGCTAATTAAAATCCTGCGAAAATTACATGGGCCTGGCCCAAAATAAAGTTGTCGCAGCACCATATTAAGCTATGGACGAATTCGTAAAGTATTGATCTTGAATATTTCGTCCAAGCCTTCTTGCTTCATTATGGTGGCCTCAAAGTTCTGAAATCTTCATCCGTGGCCTTCTCTTGGATCATCACATGCTTGTTGCCATCTCCATGCATGGCCATGCTCCAATGCTTGTCCCTCTCATCCATGCATGTCCATCATTCCTAAGAGTAAGAAATATATCTGATTTAGGAAGTATCATATTCTCATGTATGTGAGGAATAGTTCCAAGAAACGAAAGTACCTGATAGTTAAGTTGTTTGGCACGAGATCTTGTGATGGGTCCTTGTATGTGTGTTGCTCTAGGTACAACAGTTGTATCAATAGTAGGGATGTCCACATCATGCTCCCCTTCTTGAATTGAAGTCGTCCTCGACGCAATATCATCTTCCTCACCAAAGTAAGGCTTCAAATCTGCAATGTTAAATGTAGGACTAACCGTACCAAAATCTGCAGGCAACTCAAGTTTATATGCATTATCATTGATTTTCTCTAACACCTTAAAGGGACCAGCAGCACGTGGCATTAACTTAGACTTGCGTAAATCAGGAAAACGATCTTTACACAAATGTAACCAAACAAGATCTCCAACATCAAACACAACATGCTTTCTCCCTTTATCCCCAGCAAGTTTATACTTAGCATTCATGTGTTCAATGTTATCTTTAGTAGTCTTATGCAAGTTTAATATCATTTCAGCGCGTTGTGTAGCATCCAAATTATGTTGCACCGAAGAAGGTAAAGGCAATAAATCAATAGGTGCACGAGGAACAAAACCATACACAATCTCAAATGGGCACATCTTTGTGGTAGAATGCAGCGAACGATTATAAGCAAATTCTATATGAGGTAAACACTCTTCCCACAATTTTAAGTTCTTCTTTTATACAGCCCGCAACATAGTAGACAAAGTTCTATTTACTACTTCAGTTTGACCATCAGTTTGGTGATGACATGTAGTACTAAAGAGCAATTTAGTCCCCAACTTAGCCCATAAACATCTCCAAAAGTGGCTAAGAAATTTAGTATCACGATCAGAGACAATAGTATTTGGCACACCATGCAAACGAACAATTTCATGAAAGAACAAATCAGCAATATGCGCAGCATCATCCGTTTTATGACAAGGAATAAAGTGTGCCATCTTAGAAAACCGATCCACAACAACAAAAATACTATCCCTCCCCTTCTGTGTTCGTGGCAATCCCAAAACAAAGTCCATAGAAATCTCCTCCCAAGGAACACTAGGAACAGGAAGAGGCATATATAAACCATGTGGATTAAGGCGAGACTTAACTTGTTGACAAGTAGTGCAGCGTGCCACAAATCTCTCAACATCTCGACGCATACGTGGCCAAAAGAAGTGTGCAGCAAGAACATCCTCCATCTTCTTGACACCAAAGTGTCCCATCAATCCTCCTCCATGCGCCTCCTGTAACAACAAAAGACGAACAGAACTATCTGAAATGCATAGTTTGTTAGCACGGAACACAAATCCATCATTGAAAACGAATTTGTTCCAAGTTCTACCATCTCTACAATTCTGCAACACATCTTTAAATTCAGCATCATGCACATATTGTTCCTTAATAGTTTCCAATCCAAATATTTTGAAGTCAAGTTGAGATAACAAAGCATAACGGCGCGACAAAGCATCAGCAATAATATTATCCTTACCCTTTTTGTGTTTGATAACATAAGGAAAATATTCAATAAATTCAACCCACTTTGCATGACGACGATTCAACTTAGCTTGACTACGAATATGCTTCAAAGATTCATGATCAGAATGAATAACAAATTCCTTAGGCCATAGATAATGTTGCCAAGTTTCTAATGTCCGAACCAACGCATATAATTCTTTATCATAAGTAGAATAGTTCAGACTAGCCCCACTCAATTTCTCACTATAATATGCAACAGGTTTTCCCTCTTGTAATAACACCCCTCCCAAACCAATTCCACTAGCATCACATTCAAGCTCAAAACTCTTAGTAAAATCAGGAAGTTGGAGTAAGGGAGCATGTGTTAGCTTATCTTTCAATATGACGAAGGCCTATTGTTGTGCATCGCCCCAAACAAAGGGCACATCCTTCTTGGTAAGCTCATTCAGTGGCGCGGAAATTGATCCAAAGTCTTTGACAAAGCGCCTATAAAAACTAGCGAGGCCAAGAAAACTCCTCACTTGTGTGACCGTCTTGGGCTGCGGCCAATTCTCAATAGCTTCAATCTTGGCTGGATCCACTTCAATACCCTGTGATGTAACAACATAGCCATGAAACGCAACTCGATTGGTGCAAAAGGTGAACTTTTCAAGGTTACCAAACAAACGTGCATCACGTAAAGCATTGAAAATAGCACGTAAATGGTCCAAATGATCCTCTAAAGATTTGCTATAAATCAGAATATCATCAAAGTAGACTACCACAAAACGTCCAATGAAAGCACGTAAAACTTTGTTCATTAATCTGATGAAAGTGCTAGGTGCATTAGTTAAACCACACGGTATTACTAACCACTCATATAAACCGAACTTAGTTTTAAATGTTGTTTTCCATTCATCTCCTAATTTCATACGAATCTGGTGGTAACCACTACGCAAATCAACTTTAGAAAACATGGTAGAGCCACTCAATTCATCAAGCATGTCATCTAAACGTGGAATAGGATGACGATATCGAATAGTAATATTATTGATAGCTCTACAATCAGTACACATGCGCGAAGAACCATCTTTCTTAGGTACCAAAATAATAGGAACAACACAAGGGCTAAGGGACTCACGAATATGATCTCTGTCGAGTAGTTCCTGAATTTGGCGTTGTATCTCCTTTGTCTCCTCTAGATTGGTTCTATATGGCGCGCGGTTGGGCAATGTGGCACCAGGAATTAGATCAATTTGGTGCTCAATTCCGTTAATAGGAGGTAGTCCCGTGGCAGCCAATGGAAAGACGTCCTCATATTCCTGCAAAAGGTTAGCAATAGCGGGTGGCAAAGAAGGAGGCATATCCTCAAATGAAAACAGAACCTCTTTGCAGACAATTGCATAACATTGAATGTTGTTTACATCTAGTTCAGCAATATCAATTTTATTTGCAAGCATACATGGACTCTTCAAACGAATTTCAGTAGCATGTGTAGAATCAGATTTAGTGTTCTTTGGTGGTATAAAATCTGCAGCAACAATCTAATTCTCACTTTTATTTTTCTCCTCAGTTTTAGATCTACTAGCTCTAGCAAGATCATCTTTTAAAATCTGTTCGGGAGTCATAGGTTTTAGACCAATTTTATTTCCATCACGCATAAGAGAATAGTGATTAGTTTTGCCATTATGAACAGATTCTCTATCAAATTGCCATGGTCTACCAAGTAACAAAGAACAGGCTTGCATAGGTACAACATTACAATCAACAAAATCAGAATATGTACCAATAGTAAAATGTACGCGTACCGTTCTTGTTACCTTGATCTTGCGAGAACTCTCAAACCATTGGATGTAATAGGAATGTGGGCGTTGTCTTGTTGGAAGTGCAAGCTTCTCTACCATGTCAACACTGTCCAGATTATTATAACTCCCTCCATCAATGATGATCCATATAGCTCTATACTTGACAACACCACGTGTTTGGAATAGGTTCTGGCGTTGATCTTGCTCAGATTTGCTCAATTGCACACTCAACACACGTTGTGTAATTAAGCTCCTGTATTGATCAGCAGCTTCAGCTCCCATTACCTCTGTCTCTTCATCAGCATCAGAATTGTCTCCATCTCGAGCAGAAATAAGGGCTAGTGTATCTTCATCAAAGTCACTTGCTGAATCGTACTGACCATCTTCTCGCACCATCATCACACGTTGTGTTGTGCACTGTCTCTCAATATGACCAAAACCCCAGCACTTGCGGCATTGTATATCCTTTGTCTTACCCGTGGAAGCCATAGAAGATGCACTACGAGCAGGAGCATTGGATGATGGTGGAGGAGCAGCTGGAAATCTTGTGGTGGCCTTGGATATGGTAGTAGCTGGTGGCGAATCACGAGGAGGCGCTGATTGTCGGGATGTCCAAGTGGATGTGCGACCTGTAGAATTATTAGTCCTCCTCCATGGTGTTTGGCGATCCTGCACTTCACGTTCAGCTTTGCAAGCAAGATGAAACAAACGAGTGATAGAATTATATTCCTTATAATCTAAGATGTGCTGAATGTCCTTGTTTAATCCACCAAAGAAACGTGCAAGCATTTGTTCATTAGATTCAACAAGACCACACCGAACCATCCCGCTTGCAATTCACGATAATACTCTTCTCTGAATTTTTCCCTTGCTCTAAACGTCGATTCTTTAGTAAATCACGTTGATAAGTAGGAGGTACAAAACGAACATGCATAGCAGTTTTTAAAGCAGTCCAAGTACTAGGAATAGTAGTAGGATTTAAACGACAATACTCAGACCACCAAAGGGAAGCAAATTTAGTAAATTCACATGTAGCAAGCACTAACACGCATATTCTCAGGATATTTTAAGCATGCAAAACGTTGTTCTACTTCCATCTCCCATGTAAGATATGCATCAGGATTATATTTACCCTCAAAAGATGGAATATTTAATTTAAGCTTCGCAACATGATCATCATCACGTACCGGTGGTCGAGCGTTATGTAGTAATGTCGGGACCACCAAGTACCGTGGAGGTTGTTCAACCTCCTCGTCAAATAGATCGTCGCCGCCGGGTCGTAGTAGTACCGCCATCTCCCTCAATGTCGCAAAGCAGCTGGTGGAAGTCCGAGAGCGTCGGCCGCGAGTAGCCGTCGGGTGCGGGCAATCAACCAGCAGTCCGACCCGTGATCGAAATGCGCCGTGCGCCATGTGTGGGTGTCGGTGCGGGTGCGGTCAATCGGTTCAAAAGCTCCTTGAACCCGAACGTCAAGCTTGGCGTTGAAGGATTTCTCGAGTCCATCGATCTTGTCTACGGCGTTGGTGAGCTTGGTGTCAAACTCCCCGAGGCGCGTATCCACGTCTTCGCCATGATCGATCAAGAGCGGAGAAGTGGGCATGTAGTTCGCTCGTCATTGTGGCGGGGTTTCAAGTATCATGATTAGTCCTTAAAAGCACAGGTATATAATGCGGAAATATGGTGTAAGTCACGTAATCCTTCAAGCAATATACGAAGCTCTTACAAGTTCTTACCAAACAGCAGAAAAGGCGATGTGCAACCACGAGGATCGGTGGGTCCAGATTGAACCAAGCGATTACAGAGTCGAAACACCGCACGTGGAGAGTATATGGAGCTCGGAAGGCTTAGCAAAGGGGTTAGCAATTATCAAAACAGCAATGCAAAAGTTGAAAAAATGCTCAACGACGATCGCTGTCTTGGTCCTAGGCTAGACCGTACTAGAGACGCGAGCCTAGATCACCAACGATGTCACGCCGCGACACAACAAGCAATGTATGATGATATGGCACCCTGAAAAGCGAACCGAGAGGTGAAAAATCACTATGATGGCGAGTGTCTAGAACTGATCTACGGGGTCTAAAAATAGGTTAGCCCCAAAAAAAATTCGAAATTTTTTATTTTGCTCCGGAAAGCGCGCAGACGCCAAAAAAATATTGCTATAACGGCCGATGGAGAAAAGTGATCCCCGGGGTCGAAAAATAGTATAGCCAGAAAATTTTTTCGGGCGTTTCCGGACTTTTTTGCTCTCATCGGACTTACGACCGACTCTTAGCGACACGGACTTTAGCCGATCACGGAAACAACAAAGAAGGAAAGTAAAAAGAAATAACGAGGAAACAGAACTCTACTCGCACTGCATCATGGCAGAAAACTGATCGGATCTGTGTCGTGGTAGGAAGGCGGTGGCGGAGTATTAGGGTTTATGGTGGCTGGGTATATGGCGGTGGAATATGGTGGCGGAATATGGTGGCGGTGATCGGCAAGTGTGGCGGTGACTAGTATGATCAGAACTCGAAACTCTAAGGGACGAGACACTAAGACCAGCAACTCGACTCGACGATGTAGACACAAATCCAACAATGCAAAAACTGAAAAGATAATACGAGGCGTAGATTGGTTATGGGATGGATCTAAACTCTAACTGTGTTTTTGGCTTTTTCGTGGGTTATAGGTAAAAACAGATCTAATCTACGAAAAAAGTAAAATCTCACCGAGCAACCTGAAATCTGATACCACTTGATAGGGCAAAGGTGTCCGATCTTTCGATGAGATGGCGATAATCGATTTGGTGGAGTTCAGGCTTGACGATCCGACTACACGTGCGAGCACGAGCGCCAATCCAATCGCTAGGCCAATCTACTGGAGGTTACCGATCCTACGTGAACACGATCAGCCTGACCAGCGAGGGTCTTAATTCCTACCTAAAATCGAGAACAAGTAAGAACCAATATTGCAATCAAGATATTGCGGATTAAGAGGAAAGCTTTATTGAAGAGGTGGGATCCTGAATAGGTGCGAAGTACAAGAGGCCTCTGCGATGCTCGAGCCTTGGCTAAGTTGCGACTATGGCTAACTTAATTTCTAAACAAAATCCGAGTCTAGGGGGTCGGCTATGGGGAGTATTTAAGAGCGAAAAGGTGGGGTTTCGGCTAGCCATGGAAGTGGTGGCCGAATCCAACCCTAAAAGTCCTTTTCCCCTCAAATACGGACTCTAAAAAGTGGCTAATTAAAATCCTTGGAAAATTACATGGTCCTGGCCCAAAATAAAGGTGTCGCAGCACCATATTAAGCTATGGAAGAATTCGTAAAGTATTGATCTTGAATATTTTGTCCAAGCCTTCTTTCTTCATTATGGTGGCCTCAAAGTTCTGAAATCTTCATCCGTGGCCTTCTCTTGGATCATCACATGCTTGCTGCCATCTCCATGCATGGCCATGCTCCAATGCTTGTCCCTCTCATCCATGCTTGGTCCATCATTCCTAAGAGTAAGAAATATATCTGATTTAGGCAGCATCATATTCTCATGTATGTGAGGAATAGTTCCAAGAAACGAAAGTACCTGATAGTTAAGTTGTTTGGCACGAGATCTTGTGATGGGTCCTTGTATGTGTGTTGCTGTAGGTACAACGGTTGTATCAATAGTAGGGATGTCCACATCACACACCGTGTAGCCGAATTATTTCCCTGAAAAACAAATTTGCTACATGTGAAGCATCATCGGTCTTATGGCACGGAATGAAATGTGCCATTTTTGAAAAGCGATCCACTACGACAAATATAGAATCATGTCCATGTTTAGATCTAGGCAAGCCTAACACAAAGTCCATGCTAATGTCCGACCAAGGTGCATGAGGAATAGGCAATGGCATATAAAGACCAAAGGGGTTGGACTTAGACTTAGCTTGGATACATGTAGTGCATCGTTGGACGTGGCGCTCCACGTCGCGCTTCATCTTTGGCCAAAAGTAGTGAGTGGGGAGCATGTCATATGTCTTGTCACGACCAAAGTGACCCATAAGGCCTCCACCATGGGACTCTTGAAGAAGCAAAAGTTGGAGAGACGATTTCGGAATGTAAAGCTTGTTTTGTTTGAAAATAAAACCCTTATGCAAATAGAAATCATCAATCCCTTTGTCTATTGAACATTGTGCAAATATTGGTCCAAAGAAGGGGTCGGACGCGTACAAAGATTTGATGTCATCAAGACCCAAGACATTTACTTCGAGTCGTGTAAGAAGGCTTGTGTTTTATGAGACAAGGCGTCCGCTACCACATTTTCTTTGCCCTTCTTGTATTTGACAATGTAAGGAAAAGACTCCATGAACTCAACCCATTTTGCGTGCCTTTTACTCAAATTGGCTTGGCCCTTAAGATACTTCAACGACTCATGGTCGGAGTGGATGATAAATTCTTTGGGCCAAAGATAGTGTTGCCACACTTGAAGAACTCGAACCAAGGCAAAAAGTTCTTTGTCATAAATGGGATAGTTTAGGCGTGCGCCATCAAGTTTCTCACTATGGTAAGCAATAGGACGCCCTTTTTGCATAAGGACGCCACCAATACCAATACCACTAGCGTCACATTCAATCTCAAAGGTTTTTGTGAAATCCGGCAATGCAAGAAGTGGTGCTTCGGTGAGCCTCTTTTTGAGCTCATCAAAATCTTTTTGTTGTGCTTTTCCCCAAACGAACGTGACATTTTTCCTGGTCAATTCGTTGAGGGGGCAAGCAATTGTAGAAAAGTCTTTGACAAAACGACGGTAAAAGCCAGCCAAACCATGAAAACTACGAAGTTCACTAACATTTGTAGGGATGGGCCAATCTCGTATGTCCTTGACTTTGGAGACATCAACTTCAATGCCATTAGAAGACACAAAAAAACCAAGGAAAATCAGCTTGTCTCTTGCAAAAGTGCACTTTGGGAGATTAGCATAAAGCTTTTCATGACGAAGGATTTGAAGGACCTCCTTAACATGAGTAACATGCTCCTCTAGTGACTTGTTGTAGACAAGAATGTCATCAAAGTAAACAACTACACTCTTCCCAATGAGAGATCTCAAAATATGGTTCATGAGACGCATGAAGGTAGATGGGGCATTAGATAAGCCAAAAGGCATAACCAAACTTTCATAGAGACCAAGCTTGGTCTTGAAGGCGGTTTTCCACTCATCACCTTCGGCCATGCGAATTTGGTGGTAACCACTACGAAGATCAATTTTCGAAAATATAGTGGCTCCACATAACTCATCAAGCATGTCATCAAGACACGGTATAGGATGTCGATAACGCCCGGTGATAGCATTGATTGGACGACAGTCCATGCATAACCGCAACGTATCATCCGTTTTTGGAACTAGAATCACGGGGACCGCGCTTGGGCTAGTGCTTACTTGGATCAAACCTTTGGAGACGAGTTGGTTGATTTGACGTTCGATCTCCTTCGTCTCTTATGGGTTCGTGCGATACGCGGCGCGGTTTGGGAGTGGTGCGCCGGGTATGAGGTCGATGCGGTGCTCGATTCCACGAAGAGGAGGAAGGCCATGAGGAAGCTCTTCGGGGAATACATCTTGGAATTCCTGCAAAATAGCCATCAAAGAAGGAGGAACATTTGTCAAGTCGTTAGTTCCTTGCGCTAGTCCCTTGCATACAAGGACATAGTGCAAGATGGATGGGTTGTTCCGCACTTCTCTCATCTCACTTTTGGTGGCAAGAAGAACACTCTTAGTTTTTCCACTCGAGTTTGGCTTGTAGCTCTCACTCACTATGGTGTGGTTCTCTCGCTCACCACTCTTCTCACAAGGTGTTTTTGTGTATTGCACCCTCGCTAAAGCCTTTGCATTGTCCGCAATTATTTGGCTAGGAGTCATTGGTTGCAACACACAAGTTGTATCAAGCCATTTGAAGGTGTAAGTGTTTGAGTGACCATTATGCAAAGCACGCTTGTCATATTGCCACGGCCTTCCGAGCAACATATGGCAAACCGTCATTGGGACCACGTCACATTCCACCGTGTCCTTGTAGTGCCCAATTGAGAACGTCACCGAGATGGTGTGCTTGATCTTGATGGATCCTTGGTCACTTAGCCATTGGATATGGTAGGGGTGTTTATGCGGATAGAGGGTGAGATTGAGTTTCTCACACAATTCCGTGCTTGCAAGGTTGTGGCAACTCCCTCCATCGATGACAACTTTGATGGACTTCCCATTGATGACGGCCCGAGTTTGGAAGATGTTCGAGCGTTGGTCTTCATTTTCATTTACTTGGGTAGTCAAGACCCTTGTGACCACAAGCGATGGACTTGCGTCATGCTCACACACAAGAAGTTCTTGGTCCTCTTCCAAATGTTGCCTTGCCAAGGCTTCCTTGACCCTTGCATCAAACTCTTCTTCACTCAAGTATTCTTCATCGCCATTGTCATGGATGAACAAAACTTTCTTGTTTCCACATGCATTCGACTTGTGCCCTTTGCCTCCACACTTGTAGCATTCACCATTGAATGGTTGATCATCTCTTGTGTGTTTGCCACTTGGGGGCTGTTTTCCTTGAGGTAAAGTTGGCTTGAAGGGAAGCTTGGTGGTACTTGAGGAGCTTCCACTTGGTGTTGTTGGAGTAGTGGTTGGTGCTTGCTTGTAGGTGAAGTGCGTCTTTGGCTTGTTGGACTTGATGTCCTCTTGCACTTGACGCTCGGCCTTCGATGCGATGTGCACAAGCTCAACCATGTTGTTGTACTTTTGGAACTCGGTGATGCGCTTGATGGGATGGTTCAAGCCATTGAGGAAGCGTGCCATTGTTTGTTCATCGCGCTCTTCAATGTTGGCACGGATCATGTTGATCTCCATTTGCTTGAAGTACTCTTCCACGGTCTTTGTCCCTTGACTAAGCATTTGAAGCTTGTTGAAGAGGTCACGCGTGTAGTTTGAAGGAACAAAGCGGGATCTCATATGAGCCTTCATATCTTGCCAAGTTGCGATTGGAGGCTCTTCTTTTGCTTCGCGAGCGAGTTGGACTTGTTCCCACCAAAGGTTGGCATACTCATCAAACTCGAGGGATGCCATGGCCATCATCTTCTCATTGCTATAGTTGTGCATGCGGAAGATCTTGTCGACCTTGAGTTCCCAAGAGAGATATTCTTCGGGCTCATTGGAACCGGTGAACTTTGGCATGGTGAATTTGAGCTTGCCGAAAGTTTCTTCTCCGTTGCGGTTCCGGTTGCGGCGGTTGCCATGATTTGGGCGGTCATCATCATCATCCGAGCTCTCATGTCTTGCTTGGTGATTGTTGCGTTGCTCTTGCGGTTGTTGAGGTGCCACGTTTGGTGGTGGAACTTGGTGTTGACGACGAGCTTGGGGAGCTTGCTCGTTTTGTTGACGCGGTTGAGGACGAGGAGGAGATTGATGGTCCTCACGACGAGCTTGGGAGCTTGCTCTTGTTCTTGTCGTGGTTGATGCCGAGGAGCATTGTCTTGCGCCCTGTGGCGAGGAGGACGTCGAGCCGCATGCGCAATGGGATGCTCTTCTTCTTGGTATGGCGGAGGCTCGTCATGACCATCATGTTGCCGACGTGGACGATCATGTCGATGATGACGCCTTGGAGGATCTTCGAGTGCTTCACGTCGACGGTGATCTTGTTCGTCCTCTTCGGATGCTTCACTTGGTGTGGAAGGGACATGTCATCGACGATGGCCTTGGTGGTCCATGTGAGGTTGCTCTTGTTCAATCACAAGTGCCCTTGGTTGTGGCCGGTTCGCTTCACGTCTTGGAGGTCTTGCGGATAGGTCACCATCATAGCTTGACGTTGCGGCGTGACGCGGAGATGGTACGGCTTGCGAAGAGCTCATGGATTGAAGAATGGGTCCGTCCCGTTGCCTTGAAGCGTGACGGCGAGGTGCACTTGATTCACTTGAGGAGTGCCGAGATGAGCTTGATTCGCGCGAGCGTGGCCTTGCTAGTCCATCAATGAGGCGTTGAAGCTTCTCATCCGTTGAGGCGAGTGCACGACCAAGAGCTTCATTTTGATGACCGAGGTTGTGTTGCATGTCATGCATTTGGCCACGGACTTCTTCGAAGCGGTTGTCGATGTTCTTGAATTCCACACGGGCCTCGCTAAATTGTTCATCTTGGCGCCGCTCGAGAGCTTCACAACGGTAGTTGAATTCTCCTTGGACCTTCCAATGGTCCCATCTTGTCATGAATTGTGTGTCATCCTCCGGGGGTTGTGGTGGTTGGGATGGCTCTCCATGCCTGTCCATGATGAAAAGCCAACAAGGGTTGTATATGGAGAATAAGGGTGCGGAGAGTTAGCCTTTTACCTCACCTTGGAGATTATATCAAACCAATTGCCACACAAATGAGCGAAAAGCGTGCAAAGTGAAATGGGCAAGAAACTCACACAGAAATATGCTACAACTCTCAAAAGCTTTTGGTGGAAGGTTAGGATTGTGGAAAACCAAACGAAACGATCCAAGCAAAAGGTTATTGTCCTACGTGGTAAAGAACCAAAGATGAAAAGCAAAAGGATACGATCTACAAAAACACGAAAAACACACACGTGGAGAAAAACGGGGTTAGCACGACTATGAAAATGAGCACAAAAGTTCCTAACGAAGACTACGCTCGGTTGTCGTGCCAACTCAAGGAGAGACCACAACTCGTTTGCCAAAAGAGGATAAGCAATAGATTTGTGCACTTGCCTCGGTGCACTCTTCCTTCTCTCTTTCTTGGCTTACAATCTTGGTATTCTCTTTGTATTGGGAGACTATGTATCTTTTTCTCTTTTTCTATATATTTTTTTTTGATTCTTTTTCCTTTTTCTCCCTTTCTATGCTACTATGTTAGCTTTTGTATTTGGCCTCACACTCTCACTTTCCGAAGGCAAGTGCACAATGCTTAGACAAACACAAAATGAGTTGCTCTCATAGGATAGGTACACACAAAGGAAGATATGGGGGTTGTCAAAGTGGTGCAAGTTATACCTTTGGTATTGTTGAGGACTTGCAACCGTTGGTGGTGGATGATTTTCGAGTGTCACGGTGACTTTGATGCGGAAGCTTGTGTTAAGATGGCGACAAACACGTGAAACATGAACAAGCTAAAAGTCAGCAAACGAAAATGAGGCATCAAGAAGAATAAAATGTTTCTGTTGCTGGCGGTAGTACCTCTTGGTACGGGCGGTAGTACCGGACGGTGGTAGTACCGCTTGGTACGGGGCGGTAGTACCGCTGGTCACGGAACAAGAACGAAAACGAGATCCACTTGACACAAACGTCAAATTCGTGGGAAATCTGACCGAAAGGCTGGGCTAGAAACAACAGGGGCTATAGATCGACTCCCAAAGCAACAGATCTATGGACCAAAACCACGAAAAACTCACCAAATCCAGAGATCGATCCGAAGGAAAATTGGGGCTCTTTTTGGTGGGATTTTCGATTTTAAGGTGGATAAAAGAAAAATTGGGGGAAATTCGTGATCAACCGTGCTCTTGATACCAATATGTTAGGGGGTAACCCTTGGGTTGGCCCGATCTTTCACGAATTCCACGAGAAACGAGGGGAAAGCGGTGGTCGGGGGATGAAATCGAGGAAGGAGATGAAAACCACGAACACACGCACACCAAAACACGATACACGCCTATCCCTCACGCCGGTGGCAACCGGTCCAACATAATCCCTAGGATCGGTCTTGGGCGAAGCTCGCTCTCCACGCCAACAACGGGGGACGAGGTGCTTGGTGAGATCTTTGACTTGGGGCGAGAAACCGAGAACCCAAGGCCTTGTACAACTTGAACGCACTAGGCAAGATCCAAGAGGGGGGTGGATAATCCGGTGCTCCTTGGTAGGAGCATGAGACCAATAGATATAAGTCCTCAAAGGGTTTCCTTAATATCTATTATTATCCAAGTCTAGGGTTTACAATGGATGGTGGGGGGCTATATATAGTCCAGCCACAAAAACAGGGGTAGTTTGGGGATAAATAGCGAAATATGGAGAGGGTTACAAGGCGCTGGGCCGACTTAACACGATCTGGTCTTTCCAGGTCCGGTAGTACCGGTCCAGCTCGACCGGTAGTACCGGTCATGCGGTAGTACCGCTTCCTGGCCTGGTAGTACCGCTTGTCGTCCTGGGACTTGCGCTGGGGCCTTCTGTTGGTGGCGGTGAAGAAAGTCGGGGCGGTAGTACCGGATCCGGGGCCGGTAGTACCGCCAGTGACAGAGAGCATTTGGCTAGCGCTGGGGTCTTCTGTTGTTGGCGGTAGCAGGAGGCGGTAATACCGCCGAGCGGTAGTACCGGTCGCCAGGCCCGGTAGTACCGCTGGCGACAGAGAGCGTTTGGTCTCTTCTGCTGGCGCTCCTCCGTCCTGTGGGTCCTTCTCTTCGTACCTGATGATGCACAAGGTATGGGTATGAAGTAGCAGGCCATCCAAGGGTGTGTCGAAGTCACACAAGGAAAGGAGCGAGTTCACCTTAGCTTGAAGGAGTTTGGCTCGGGCGCGAGTCATGGGTCCACTTGGGGAGCTCGTGAAAGTAGATGTAGTAGCGGTCGTAGGACGGGCTGCATCATAAAATCAGGAAGTTGGAGTAAGGGAGCATGTGTTAGCTTATCTTTCAATATGACGAAGGCATGTTGTTGTGCATCGCCCCAAAGAAAGGGCACATCCTTCTTGGTAAGCTCATTCAGCGGCGCGGCAATTGATCCAAAGTCTTTGACAAAGCGCCTATAAAAACCAGCGAGGCCAAGAAAACTCCTCACTTGTGTGACCGTCTTGGGTCATGCCAATTCTCAATAGCTTCAATCTTGGCTGGATCCACTTCAATACCCTGTGATGTAACAACATAGCCAAGAAACGCAACTCGATTGGTGCAAAAGGTGCACTTCTCAAGGTTACCAAACAAACGTGCATCACGTAAAGCATTGAAAACAACACGTAAATGGTCCAAATGATCCTCTAAAGATTTGCTATAAATCAGAATATCATCAAAGTAGACTACCACAAAACGTCCAATGAAAGCACGAAACTTCGCTCATTAATCTCATGAAAGTGCTAGGTGCATTAGTTAAACCAAACGGCATTACTAACCACTCATATAAACCGAACTTAGTTTTAAATGCTGTTTTCCATTCATCTCCTAATTTCATACGAATCTGGTGGTAACCACTACGCAAATCAACTTTAGAAAACATGGTAGAGCCACTCAATTCATCAAGCATGTCACCTAAACGTGGAATAGGATGACGATATCGAATAGTAATATTATTGATAGCTCTACAATCAGTACACATGCGCGAAGAACCATCTTTCTTAGGTATCAAAATAATAGGAACAGCACAGGGGCTAAGGGACTCACGAATATGATCTCTGTCGAGTAGTTCCTGAATTTGTCGTTGTATCTCCTTTGTCTCCTCTGGATTGGTTCTATATGGCGCGCGGTTGGGCAATGTGGCACCAGGAATTAGATCAATTTGGTGCTCAATTCCTCTAATAGGAGGTAGTCCTGGTGGCAGCTCAGCGAGAAAGACGTCCTCATATTCCTGCAAAAGGTTAGCAATAGCGTGTGGCAAAGAAGGAGGCATATCCTCAAATGAAAACAAAACCTCTTTGCAGACAATTGCATAACATTGAGTATTGTTTACATCTAGTTCAGCAATATCAAATTTATTTGCAAGCATACATGGACTCTTCAAACGAATTTCAGTAGCATGTGTAGAATTAGATTTAGTGTTCTTTGGTGGTATAAAATCTGCAGCAATAATCTGATTCTCACTTTTATTTTTCTCCTCAGTTTTAGCTCTACGAGCTCTAGCAAGATCATCTTTTAAACTGTTAAGAGTCATAGGTTTTAGACCAATTTTCTTTCCATCATGCATAAGAGAATAGTGATTAGTTTTGCCATTATGAACAGATTCTCTATCAAATTGCCATGGTCTACCAAGTAACAAAGAATAAGCTTGCATAGGTACAACATCACAATCAACAAAATCAGAATATGTACCAATAGTAAAATGCACGCGTACCGTTCTTGTTACCTTGGTCTTGCGAGAACTCTCAAACCATTGGATGTAATACGAATGTGGGCGTTGTCTTGTTGGAAGCGCAAGCTTCTCTACCATGTCAACACTAGCCAGATTATTACAACTCCCTCCATCAATGATGATCCGTATAGCTCTTTCCTTGATAACACCACGTGTTTGGAACAGGTTGTGGCGCTGATCTTGCTCAGATTTGCTCAATTGCACACTCAACACACGTTGTGTAATTAAGCTCTTGTATTGATCAGTAGCTTTAGCTCCCATTACCTCTGTCTCTTCATCAGCATCAAAATTGTCTTCATCTCGAGCAGAAATAAGGGCTAGTGTATCTTCATCAAAGTCACTCGCTGAATCGTATTGACCATCTTCCCGCACAATCATCACACGTTGTGTTGTGTACTGTCTCTCAATATGACCAAAACCCCAGCACTTGCGGCATTGTATATCCTTTGTCTTACCCGTGGAAGCCATAGAAGAGGCACTACGAGCAGGAGCATTGGATGATGGTGGAGGAGCAGCTGGAAATCTTGTGGTGGCCTTGGATGTGGTAGTAGCTGGTGGCGAATCACGAGGAGGCGCTGATTGTCGAGATGTCCAAGTGGATGTGTGACCTGCAGAATTATTAGTCCTCCTCCATGGTGTTTGGCGATCCTGCACTTCACGTTCAGCTTTGCAAGCAAGATGAAGCAGACGAGTGATAGAATTATATTCCTTATAATCTAAGATGTGTTGAATGTCCTTGTTTAATCCACCAAAGAAACGTGCAAGCATTTGTTCATTAGATTCAACAAGACCACACCGAACCATCCCCGTTTGCAATTCCTGATAATACTCTTCTACAAAAAATTTCCCTTGCTCTAAACGTGTCAGATTCTTTAGTAAATCACGTTGATAAGTGGGAGGTACAAAACAAACACGCATAGCAGTTTTTAAAGCAGTCCAAGTACTAGGAATAGTAGTAGGATATAAACGACAATACTCAAACCACCAAAGGGAAGCAAATTTAGTAAATTCACATGTAGCAGCACTAACACGCATATTCTCAGGATATTTTAAGCATGCAAAACGTTGTTCTACTTCCATCTCCCATGTAAGATATGCATCAGGATTATATTTACCCTCAAAAGATGGAATATTTAATTTAAGCTTTGCAACATGATCATCATCACGCATCGCTGGTCAAGCTGCCATGTAGTAATGTCGGGACGACCAGGTACTGTGGAGGTTGTTCAACCTCCTCGTCGAAGATCGTCGTTGTCGGGTCGAGTAGTACCCGTCACGTCCCCAATGTCGCCGCAGCCGCCGCGAAGTCCGAGGTGCGTCGGCAGCAGAGCCATCGGCGGCGGCATGAACCAGATCACCTGCGGAGCGAAATGCGTCGTGCGCCAGGTACGGGTGCGGGTGCGGGCAATCTGTTCAGAATCTCCTTGAACCGAGCGTCAAGCTTGGCGTTGAAGGATTTCTCGAGTCCATCGATCTTGTCCATGGCGTTGGTGAGCTTGTGTCAAACTCCCCTAGGCGTGTATCCACGTCTTCAGCGCGACTGACCAAGAGCTCGGAGAAGTGGGCATGTAGTTCTTCATTCGTCATTGTGGCAGGGTTCCGCGAAGTATCTGTCATGGTTAGTCCTTAAAAAGCACAGGTATATATACTACGGAAATATGGTGGAAGTCACGTGTAATCCGTCAAGCAATATACGAAGCTCTTACAAGTTCTTACCAAACAGCAGGAAAAGGCGATGTGCAACCGCGAGGATCAGTGGGTCCAAAGATTGAACCAAGCGATAACCAGGAGTCGAGACACCGCACGTGGAGAGTATCTGTGGAGCTCTGGGAAGGCTTACAAAGGGGGTTAGCAATTATCAAAACAACGATACAAAAGTTGAAAGAATTTACAACGACGGTACTGTGCTGGTCCTAGGCTAGACCGTACTAGAGACGCGAGCCTAGATCACCAACGATGTCACGACGCGACACAACAAGCAATGTATGATGATATAGCACCCTGAAAAGCGAACCGAGAGGTGGAAAATCACTATGATGGCGAGTGTCTAGAACTGATCTACGGGGTCTAAAAATAGGTTAGCCCCAAAAAAAAATTCGAAATTTTTTCATTTTGCTCCGGAAAGCGCGCAGACGCCAAAAAAATATTGCTATAACGGCCGATGGAGTAAATTGATCCCCGGGGTCAAAAAACAGTATAGCCAGAAAAAAATTTCGGAGGCGGTTCCAGACCGGACTCTTCACTCGACACGAACTTTAGCTTAACACGGAAACAACAGAGAAGGAAAGTAAAAGGAAATATCTAGGAAACAATAACTCTACTCGGAATCGTACCGCGACAGGAAAACTGATCGGATCTGTGTCGCGGTAGGAAGGCGGTGGCGGAGTATTAGGGTTTATGGTGGCTGGGTGTATGGCGGCGGAATATGGTGGTGGAATATGGTGGCGGTGATCGGCGAGTGTGGCGGTGACTACTATGATCAGAACTCGAAACTCTAAGGGATGAGACACTAAGACCAGCAACTCGACGCGACGATGTAGACACAAATTCAACAATGCAAAAACTAAGAAGATAATGCGAGGCGTAGATTGGTTATGGGATGGATCTAAACTCTAACTGTGTTTTTGGCTTTTTCGTGGGTTATAGGTAAAAAACAGATCTAATCTATGAAAACAGTAAAATCTCACCGAGCAACCTGAAATCTGATACCACTTGATAGGGCAAAGGTGTCTGATCTTTCGATGAGATGATGATAATCGATTTGGTGGAGTTCGGCTGACGATCCGACTACACGCGGAAGCACGCGCCAATGCAATCGCTAGGCCAATCTCCTGGAGGTTACCGATCCTGCGGGAACACGATCAGCCTGACCAGCGAGGGTCTTAATTCCTACCTGAAATCGAGAACAAGTAAGAACCAATATTGCAATCAAGATATTGTGGATTAAGAGGAAAGCTTTATTGAAAAGGTGGGATCCTGAATAGGTGCAAAGTTGCTATAATGGCTAACTTAATATCTAAACAAAATCCGAGTCTAGGGGATGGCTATGGGGAGTATTTAAGGGCGAAAAGGTGGGGTTTCGGCCAGCCATGGAAGTGGTGGCCGAATCCAACCCTAGAAGTCCTTTTCCCCTCAAATACGGACTCTAAAAAGTGGCTAATTAAAATCCTGCGAAAATTACATGGGCCTGGCCCAAAGTAAAAGGTGTCGCAGCACCATATTAAGCTATGGACGAATTCGTGAAGTATTGATCTGGAATATTTCGTCCAAGCCTTCTTTCTTCATTATGGTGGCATCAAAGTTCTAAAATCTTCATCTGTGGCCTTCTCTTGGATCATCTAACGCTTGCTGCCATCTCCAGGCATGGCCATGCTCCAATGCTTGTCCCTCTCATCCATGCTTGGTCCATCATTCCTAAGAGTAAGAAATACATCTGATTTAGGCAGCATCATATTCTCATGTATGTGAGGAATAGTTCCAAGAAACGAAAGTACCTGATAGTTAAGGTGTTTGGCACGAGATCTTGTGATGGGTCCTTGTATGTGTGTAGCTGTAGGTACAACGATTGTATCAATAGAAGGGATGTCCACATCAGTTACACATCGCCTTTTCCTGCTGTTTGGTAAGAACTTGTAAGAGCTTCGTATATTGCTTGACGGATTACGCGTGTCTTCCACCATATTTCCGTAGTATATACCTGTGCTTTTTAAGGACTAACCATGACAGATACTTCGCGGAACCCTGCCACAATGACGAACAAAGAACTACACGCCCACTTCTCCAAGCTCTTGGTCAGTCGCGCTGAAGACGTGGATACACGCCTAGGGGAATTTGACACCAAGCTCACCAACGCCGTGGAAAAGATCGATGGACTCGAGAAATCCTTCAACGCCAAGCTTGACGCTCGGTTCAAGGAGATTTTGAACAGATTGCCCGCACCTGCATCCGCACCTACACATGGCGCACGGCGCATCCCGATCACGGTCGATCACGTTGGTGCCGACTTCAAAGGCTATCACCAGGCTGACGCACCTCAGACTTCCGTCGTGGCTGCTGCTACGACATTGGGGACAGACGACAGGTACAACTACGACCCCGACGACGACGGTCTGTTTGACGAGGAGGTTGAACAACCTCCACAGGTACCTGCTGGCCATCCCCGACATTACTATCGCAACGCTCGACCACCGATACGTGATGATGATCATGTTGCAAAGCTTAAATTAAATATTCCATCTTTTGAGGGTAAATATAATCCTGATGCATATCTTACATGGGAGATGGAAGTAGAACAACTTTTTGCATGTTTAAAATGTCCTGAGAATATGTGTGTTAGTGCAGCTACATGTGAATTTACTAAATTTGCTTCTCTTTGGTGGTCTGAGTAATTTCGTTTAAATCCTACTACTATTCCTAGTACTTGGACTGCTTTAAAAACTGCTATGTGTGTTCGTTTTGTATCTCCCACTTATCAACGTGATATACTAAAGAATCTGACACGTTTAGAGCAAGGGAAAAATTTCAGAACAAGATTATCGTGAATTGCAAACGGGGATGGTTCGGTGTGGTCTTGTTGAATCTAATGAACAAATGCTTGCATGTTTCTTTGGTGGATTAAACAAGCACATTCAGCACATATTAGATTATAAGGAATATAATTCTATCACTCGTTTGTTTCATCTTGCTTGCAAAGCTGAACGTGAAGTGCAGGATCGCCAACCACCATGGAGGAGGACTAATAATTCTGCAGGTCGCACATCCACTTGGACATCCCGACAATCAGCGCCTTCTTCTCGTGATTTGCCACCAGCTACTACTACATCCAAGGCCACCACAAGATTTCTAGTTGCTCCTCCACCATCATCCAATGCTCCTGCTCGTAGTGCATCTTCTATGGCTTCCACGGGTAAGACAAAGGATATACAATGCCGCAAGTGCTGGGGTTTTGGTCATATTGAGAGACAGTGCAGAACACAACGTGTGATGATGGTGCGGGAGGATGGTCAATACGATTCACCGAGTGACTTTGATGACGATACATTAGCCCTTATTTCTGCTCGAGATGGAGACAATTCTGATGCTGATGAAGAGATAGAGGTAATGGGAGCTGAAGTTGCAGAGCAATACAAGAGTTTAATTACACAACGTGTGTTGAGCGTGCAATTGAGCAAATTTGAACAAGATCAACGCCACAACCTGTTCCAAACACGTGGTGTTATCAAGGAAAGAGCTATACGGATCATCATTGATGGAGGAAGTTGTAATAATCTGGCTAGCGTTGACATGGTAGAGAAGCTTGCGCTTCCCACAAGACAACGCCCATATTCATATTACATACAATGGTTTGAGAGTTCTCGCAAGATCAAGGTAACAAGAACGGTACGCGTGCATTTTACTATTGGTACACATTCTGATTTTGTTGATTGTGATGTTGTACCTATGCAAGCTTGTTCTTTGTTACTTGGTAGACCATGGCAATTTGATGGAGAATCTATTTATAATGGCAAAACTAATCACTATTCTCTTATGCATTATGGAAAGAAAATTGGTCTAAAACCTATGACTCCCGAACAGATTTTAAAAGATGATCTTGCTAGAGCTAGTAGAGCTAAAACTGAGGAGAAAAATAAAAGTGAGAATCAGATTGTTGCTGCAGATTTTGTACCACCAAAGAACACTAAATCTGATTCTACACATGCTACTGAAATTAGTTTGAAGAGTCCATGTATGCTTGCAAATAAAATTGATATTGCTGAACTAGATGTAAAAAATACTCAATGTTATGCAATTGTCTACAAAGAGGTTTTGTTTTCATTTGAGGATATGCCTCCTTTGCCGCCCGCTATTGCTACCCTTTTGCAGGAATATGAGGACGTATTTTCCGCTGAGCTACCACCAGGACTACCTCCTATTAGAGGAATTGAGCACCAAATTGATCTAATTCCTGGTGCTATGTTGCCCAACCGTGTGCCATATAGAACCAATCCAGAGGAGACAAAGGAGATACAACGCCAAATTTAGGAACTACTCGACAGAGATCATATTCGTGAGTCCCTTATCCCTGTGTTGTTCCTATTATTTTGGTACCTAAGAAAGATGGTTCTTCGCGCATGTGTACTGATTGTAGAGCTATCAATAATATTACTATTCGATATCGTCATCCTATTCCACGTTTAGATGACATGCTTGATGAATTGAGTGGCTCTACCATGTTTTCTAAAGTTGATTTGTGTAGTGGTTACCACCAGATTCGTATGAAACTAGGCGATGAATGGAAAACAGCATTTAAAACTAAGTTCGGTTTATATGAGTGGTTAGTAATGCCGTTTGGTTTAACTAATGCACCCAGCACTTTCATGAGATTAATGAACGAAGTTTTACGTGCTTTCATTGGACGTTTTGTTGTAGTCTACTTTGTTGATATTCTGATTTATAGCAAATCTTTAGAGGATCATTTGGACCATTTACGTGCTATTTTCAATGCTTTACGTGATGCACGTTTGATTGGTAATCTTGAGAAGTGCACCTTTTGCACCAATCGAGTTGCGTTTATTGGCTATGTTGTTACATCACAGGGTATTGAAGTGGATCCAGCCAAGATTGAAGCTATTGAGAATTGGCCGCAGCCCAAGACGGTCACACAAGTGAGGAGTTTTCTTGGCCTCGCTGGTTTTTATAGGCGCTTTGTCAAAGACTTTGGATCAATTGCCGCGCCGCTGAATGAACTTACCAAGAAGGATGTGCCCTTTGTTTGGGGCGATGCACAACAACAGGCCTTCATCATATTGAAAGATAAGCTAACACATGCTCCCTTACTCCAACTTCCTGATTTTACTAAGACTTTTGAGCTTGAATGTGATGCTAGTGGAATTGGTTTGGGAGGGGTGTTATTACAAGAGGGAAAGCCTATTGCATATTTTAGTGAGAAATTGAGTGGGGCTAGTCTGAACTATTCTACTTATGATAAAGAATTATATGCGTTGGTTCGGACATTAGAAACTTGGCAACATTATCTATGGCCTAAAGAATTTGTTATACATTCTGATCATGAATCTTTGAAGCATATTCGTAGTCAAGCTAAGCTGAATCTTCGTCATGCAAAGTGGGTTGAATTTATTGAGTCTTTTCCCTATGTTATCAAACTCAAAAAGGGTAAAGATAATATGATGCAGCCCGACCTACGGTCGTACCACATCATGGTCTCCAACTTACGCCAAGTCGTCAGGGACTCCAAAGGTGAATTTGTTCCTCGATGCGAGCCCACTCCCTACCCTATTGAACGGTATGCTACTTCATACTCTGTCACATATGCATGATAGGTTCACACCGACAAGTACGGAGGCAAGGGAGGAAGCCCGGAACATCAAGCCCGATAAGATGGAGGCTTGGAAGAGGAGGCGGAAGAAGCCACGGCTGAACCACCGGAGTCTCCGGCCTACACCGGAGTCTCCGATCCTGCTACACCGGAGTCTCCGGTCCTACGCACTGGAGTCTCCGGACCGACCCCAGCAACCGACCCGAGGACAGTCAATACGCCACTCCGGAGACGACACCAGAGTCTCCAGCCTACACCGGAGTCTCCGGCCTACAAGATGGGCCTGCGCGCCGCCAGCTAGGCCTTCGGCCCATGTACCCCTCTAGCTCATCCAAACCCTAGTTTTATCCCTAAACTACCCATGTTTATGTGGCTGGCCTATAAATAGAGTCCCCACCCCTTCATGTATCCCTTAGGCATAGATGATAGACTAAAGACAACCCCCTTGTGTGGAATCTCTAGTTTTGCCTCATCCCCTTTACCAAGGGGACCGACTATCGTCACCAACCTCGATTGGACTTTGCATCACGCATCCATCATTGAACAAGGCCTTGGAATTCATTGTCTCATCTCTAAGTTGTCAAGACCCTCCCCAAGGTGTTCTTCCCTCTCCGATGTGGATTTGAGGGAGCACGTTGACCGATCTTTCCTTGCGAGGATTCTATCGGACCGGTGGCCGCCGTTCGGGAGCAATCGGCCTTGCATCGTGTGAGTTTTGCGTGTGTTCATCGTATTCTTCGCGAGGTGTGTGTTCGCTTACGCTACCTTCTCCTTTTCCCCTCGCTTTCCCATCGATTTGACCATGAGATCCGTGAAGATCGGTCCACCCAAGAGGTTAACCCCTTCCATCATCTGGTATCAGCAGCTTTTGGTTGCCACGGATTTCTCATCGATTTGGTCTTTTCCCCATAAATTCGAAAATTCCACCAAAAACAGCCCCAATTCGTGTTTTGGATCGATCTGTGATTTTATTGAGTTTTGGTAGGTTTTGATCCGTGGATTACTTGCTAAACTAGTTGATCTACCTTCCCCTGCGTTCCCATGGCCTAATTCCTTGATTTCCCATTCAATTTGAGGTTTTGGTTCGAGTTTTTCCGCCCAAATCGCGTCCCGTTCGAGTTCTGGACGCTCTGGAATCTCCCGGACCGGAGTTTCCGGCCTAGACCGGAGTCTCCGGACTTTTTGAGCTCCAAACTGGAATCTCCGTACCTCCAGACCGGAGTCTCCGCCCCTCCTTGCAGACAGAAAAACTGCAGCACGGTTTTGAGCATAACTTTTGCATTTCAACTCGGATTTTGGTGTTCTTTAGCTCGTTTCGAAGAGGAGAAGGAGCACTACATCATCATCCATGTTGTTCATGCTATCTACTACATCAAAATTCCGTGAGCAAGGCGGAATCCAACAATAAAGGGTGAAGATCGTCGACGAAAGGTATAAACATTTCGCGACTTCTCCCCATTTGCATTCCTATGTGAACTCCACTATCTTTGCGAGCAACAAACACCTATTGAGACTAGTTCCTCTTATGAATGCTTGGGCTATGCATATTTTATACCTTGTAGAATTCCGACGAAACATGTGAGCGCTATCTCATATAGTTATCTTGTATAGTTGTTGGCACAAGGAAGAGGCAAGTGAAAAAGAAAAAGAGAAAAGAAAAAAAAGAGAAAAAAAATTGAAAAAGAAAGAAAGAAACAAACAAACATGTGCCTTATAGAATAGGAAGCGCAAGCTCGATGAACATCATATAGGTGGTACTTATTGTGCATATCTTGTAGCCCACCAATTTTGTGCAATCGAACTAGCATCTCTCCTTGTACTTGTGTGACACGAGCTTATAGTCTTCGCTAGGTAATCATTTGGTTCTTAGCTCACTTTCTCCGTCACACAAGTCCCATTTATCCCACCGTATGTGTTTCCTTGTATATATTTCCTATCTTGTGGATTGACTTGTTTTTCTTTGTGATCATTGTGGTTATTTACTTGCCATTACAACATCTTGATTTCGGATTGATTCTTGACATGCCACTTTCCATACCTATCCACCATAGGCCTTGTGTGTGTGTGTTTTGGTTAGTAGTTGGTTTTGGTGTTCCGCGTGAACTTCACTTTGCTTAGTTTATTGCTCTCAAGTGTGGCCACTTGTACGATACGATCTTCCAAGGTAAAGTAAGGTTTGGCGTTGTATCCCTAACACCCTCTACCACTTCCATATACCACACGTGGTCTTGTGAAGCATGTCTAGGGACTCCGGGACCGAGAATGATTTCCAGGAAGAATCCATGATGAGCCACCATGCATATGTCTCCACAAGTACGGATAACATGTTGGAGCACTACACCAACAATGGCTCCACATGCTTGGGTGATATGGAGTACTACAACAACAACAATGACTCCCTAAGCATGGACGACTTCAAGAACGTCAACGCGAAGCTCCTCACGTCGCACCGACGAAGACGGAGCCTCCAAATCGAGTGCGCCAAGGTTCACCATCAAATGGACAAGTTCAAGGGCGACCTCCACAACTTCAAGAAGGACATGGACAATGACTTCGACAAAAACATGAGCATGGTCGCCAGGACTAATGATGCTTTGTGCTCATTAGAAGAACTTATAAGGAAGCTTTCCAAGGGAAAGGGCCATCGTCGTGAGCGTCATATGGATGACCAAGTGCGCCACCTACATCAACCATCGGCAAGGCACGCCAATGACCTCCATCGACACCATCACAAGGCACCTTCAACTTCTAGTGCCACCACCAAAATGGCACCAAGAGCAAGCCTTCGTCCACGCCATCAAGCTTCAACGACTACGCTTGCATTTGAAGTCCTCATGAACGAGGAAAATGAAGACCTATACTTCGCCAAGTTGGATAGCATGAGCCTACCTCCACCACTACTACGAGATGGCCACAAGACGATCGAGCATGGGATTTTCCCTTCGACCATGGAGGAGAGCGATGATGCCCATATTATGGAATCCAACCTTGAAGGCGACAAGGTCAAGAATGGTGTGTTTGGGATTTTCTCTTCACCAAAGGAGGCGCATGGAGTTGAGGAAACCGAGCCTATCCCCATATGCTTGAGTGATGATGTGGTACCAATCCCATGTGAGTATGAGAGCCACTTAGCCCACTTGAGTGAGAACAAGAGTGAGATGAGTGACTCCACCTTATGTGAGATTGAGTGCTTCCACTTGGAGGGCATGAGTGATACACCTAGTGAGTTGAGAGTGGTAGTTGATAGGTCAATTGAGACCATTTTGATTTCTAACAACTTACCCTCTACCTCTAGTGTGTTCTATTGTGTTGTGCTAGGTTCCATGGATGAAGACGCGCCAAGCCATGAAGCAATGATGCCTCAATTGGAGAAGATGTACATGGTGCACGAAGATGATGCTATGCCATGGCTACATCAAGAAGACGAAGTCGTCCACAAGGAGGCCACTACTTCCATAACACCCACTTCATATGAGAGGTATGACCAAGGTAACAATAAGGGTGTTGATGATGCCATGATCCCACTAGTGGACATGATGAATTGTGAGGATATGCATGCTATGGATGATACTTGTGATATTACATATGCTTCATCCACATTCCCATGTGATGCTGCCTTTGCATAATATTGATCATGTGGAATTGTTTGATTGCCATATCAATGCCATAAACATGCCATGCTATGCATCTTGTGTGTATCCTCCAATTGCTTCGGACTTGATGAGGATACAATCATGGATCATGCTGATTTCAACTGTTTGAACTGGAAAGAAATATTGAGCCTCATTGAAAAATATCACAAGGTGAACTCATTCCTAGTTGGACATGATACTTTGATTTATAAGAACTTTATACTACCTAAATCATTGTGTTATTGTTTGACTAGATTTGGCATCTATCGGGCTAGCGCCAGCGGGAGGAGAGGGAGGAAGGCGACCGAGAGATGGAAGACACACTAGGAGGCAATAAGGAGAGAAGGCATGATAAAGAGAGATATGTGGCGCGCAGACGTTTGAGGTGCACCACGACATATGGCTCATACCAATTAGACCGAATCCATCTATGGGTGGTATGTATCGCTTGAGTCGAACCGAGTCGGTTTGGGCCAAGTTATGGCTGTTTTAGGCCCGTTTAGTGGGGAGGACGCCCCAGACTTATATATTCCCTAGCAGCGTCACAATTAGGGTTAGACCACGTTTAGATTAAACCAATACTTGTTTCGTTGAACTGCCGCAAGCATTCATCGAAATTATATGTTCCTCTTTGATTCGATCAGAATATCTACCATACCCACTTTGATTCGATCTGGATTTTGCTCTTGAAAGTCTTCGTGTTTTCTCATTGTTCCATTGGGAATTGGTAGATTGCAAACCGCTTGTGGTCAATGGCTACGCATGCAAGTGTGTGAAGTTGCGAATACCATCGGTTGAGATCATTGCATTGGCGGCGGGAACAAATTGGTGTTTCACAGCATCCCACAAGTTATCTCCATTACCTCCACCATCATCTACGCCGTGCTCAACGAGAAGATCGGGCCACCCCTTATCATCTTGGTATCAGAGCCATGATAGCTTGCTTAAAATTATTATTTTTTTTTTTTTGTTACTGTGTCCACATAGCGTTCCTATCTTTGTGAGCCTTAGTAAGCCTTTCTTGGTGTCTAGAACTATCCTACGAGACTAGCATGCTTAGTGCTCTTCGGGCTGCTTAGTTTAGCAATCTGGTGCCCGTTTTGTTGAGTCATTGCTAGCGTCTCTCCTTGTGCATTGCAACACGAGCATTACTCCGATATACCTTACTTTTGAGCTCCTTTTTAGAGTTGCAATTGCCCCATTTATCTCCACTGTGTGTGTTTCCGTGGGTCTTTGTCATACGGTCAGCACTAGGATTTATGAATTGGTGTTGTTAGGTATCCATACCAAGCTCCACTATATACCCCTAGTTGTTGTGTGATAATCTTTCCTCGGTATTCGCTTCACATCCGCGTACGCTCGCTCATACAAGTTGGTAAGCTATCCTAATTCACTTTGGAACGGTAAGATACATGTTTTCTTTCGGTTCGAGTGAGTTGTGAGAGTTCCACCACCAGATTTCCTTTTGTACTAATGTCGATCATGACTTCTACTTGTGTTGATGAGATGCGTAAATCAAATGATGTTTACCATGACTATTTAGGTATTGTGGTCGCATGGCATATGATGCCACTAAAGTCAAGTGGAGATTGGACAGTTCCGCATCATCCAGAATATACGTCTTGGGAATCTCACATGCTCGGTGGTTTTGCGAGATGTCGTACTTTCGATAGCAAGTTTAACGCCATCTGAATATATTCTCGCTTCGACGTGTCGATGCACGTAACTCGTTGGTGGAACGATGCTAGGATTGTGTATGGTGTCATAAGTAAAACATTCCTTTGGGAGGATTTCAAGCAATTTCTGCGTTCTAGGTTTTTGTACAACTACATATGGCCTATTCTAGAAATTTTGAGAGTGGACGTCAATGAGACATGTGAGGTGTCTACTAACATAATCATGTCTACTTCTAGTGTTGTACCTTGTGATATGCAGGTTCCTTTTGAAGAAAGAGAGCCGCCTATTTTACAACCTGTATCACACGATCGAGTATCATCACTTGAGAAAGATGTTCCAATCACTACTACTTATAGGGAGGATGACATTGATAATGGCACCGATTTGGGGCTACAACCAACCAATAAGGCATTCAAGAGTCTACCTTTGCTGGTTGATTCTTGTAACTTTACAAGAACAAAATTTCAAGACCGAGTGATGCTTTGCAAAATCTGAATTTTAAGCATGTAGTAATCGATTACACATGAGCAAAGACTTGCTAATACCACCTCTTGATATTGTGTATTCCATCATGCTAAATGAACCTATGAATATGAGTTGTGCTATGGATAGGATTTCTGAAATTTCATGTCAATTCTAGCACATATTCTCTTGATTTCACCTTTAATCTAATTGGTGAATATAGCATGGATGAAAATTTTCTTGTGGATCACATATGCATTACATGTGATAGAATTGCTGAATTGAAACTTCTTTGTGTTTAGCCATACATGCTATGTGTCAAGATATCTTTGTGGTGGGATAGATACTACAATTTGTGATACTATCAAAGTAAATTCTTATCTAGTTGATATAGTCCATCCAACAAAAGTAACTTTACCTATGTTGGATTGTTCCAATCTTTCTAGATTTGAATCGATTTTTCATACACCTTGTGTTTGTCCCACAACGTGTTGCATAAGTGCTTCTACTATATACTTCACTAATATTTGCAATTTGAGTTGCATATTACATACTGAACAAAATGATTATGTTCATAATAATCGAATAGCGTAGTTGAAGTATGGCTAATCAATTCGGTTTTCACATAGTTTGAATTGGTTTGATCTTGTTCATCACAAATTTGATCATAGATCTTCTTTGAGAAAACTGAATTTAATATTGAACAACAAGACTATATATTTATTTGGATTTCAACATGATCATGATTCTTTGTACTTCACTTATACCGCAATTTAAGTTGCTTGATGAATAGTAGACATATTATTCACGTGAACAAAATGATACAACAGTTATGTATACATATACTCTGCGATATCGTTGTTCTTTTGTTCCTTCCACTTTCGACTTACCCAACGCCGAGGACGGCTTTTCTTGAAGAAAGGGAGGATGATGAGGATACAATCATGGATCATGCTGATTTCAACTATTTGAAAAGGAAAGAAATATTGAGCCTCATTGAAAAATATCACAAGGTGAATTCATTCCTAGTTGGACATGATACTTTGATTTATAAGAACTTTATACTACCTAAATCATTGTGTTATTGTTTGACTAGATTTGGCATCTATCGGGCTAGCGCCAGCGGGAGGAGAGGGAGGAAGGCAACCGAGAGATGGAAGACGCACTAGGAGGCAATAAGGAGAGAAGGCATGATAAAGAGAGATATGGCGCGCCAGACACGCTTGAGGTGCACCACGACATATGGCTCAAGGCCAATTAGACCGCATCCATCTATGGGTCGGTATGTATCGCTTGAGTCGAACCGAGTCGGTTTGGGCCAAGTTATGGCTGTTTTAGGCCCGTTTAGTGGGGAGGACGCCCAGCCATCATATATACCCACCGGCCACAATTAGGGTTAGACCACGTTTAGATTAAACCAATACTTGTTTCGTTGAACTGCGCAAGCATTCATCCGAAATTATATGTTCCTCTTTGATTCGATCTGAGTTTGCTCTTGAAAGTCTTCGTGTTTTCATTGTTCCATTGGGAATTGGTAGATTGCAAACCGCTTAAGTGGTCACGGCCACGTCGCAAGTGTGTGAAGTTGCGAATACCATCTGGGTTGAGATCTGTTGCATTGGCAGCGGGGGAACAGCCGGTGTTTCACAGCATCCCACAAGTTATCTCCATTACCTCCACCATCATCTACGCCGTGCTCAACGAGAAGATCGGGCCACCCCTTATCATATGCATTCCAGAATCGTCTTTGCGTTTGTTTTTAGTGCAGGAATCACATGCTGGAGGTTTGATGGGTCACTTTGGGCGTGAGAAGACTTTGCTCATGCTCGCTGATCACTTTTATTGGCCCAAGATGAGGCGTGATGTCTATCGATTTGTGAGTCGCTGCATTACATGCAACAAGTCCAAATCAAAGTTGAAGCCTCATGGTTTGTATACACCTCTCTCTGCACCTACTACACCTTGGGAAGATATTAGCATGGACTTTGTGCTAGGTTTACCCAAAACTGAGAGAGGTCATGATTCTATATTTGTGGTAGTGGATAGATTCTCTAAGATGGCTCATTTTATTGCCTGCCACAAAAGCGACAATGCGTCGCATATTGCTAACCTGTTTTTCAGGGACATCGTGAGACTACATGGAGTACCCAAGACGATTGTTTCTGATCGTGATGTGAAGTTCATGAGCTACTTTTGGAAGACTTTATGGGGGAAGCTTGGAACGAAGTTGCTGTTCAGTACTACTTGTCATCCCCAAACAGATGGTCAGACGGAGGTGGTGAATAGAACATTGTCACATTTATTGAGGACTATGATCAAGAAGAATTTGCGGGAGTGGGAAGAGTGTTTGCCACATGTAGAATTTGCTTACAACAGGGCTGTGCATTCTACTACTCAGCTTTGTCCTTTTGAGGTGGTGTATGGATTCAAGCCATTGACGCCACTAGATTTGTTGCCTCTACCATTGCATGAGAGAGTTGATATGGAGGCATCAAAACGTGCTGAATATGTGAAGAAAATTCATGAGAAGACTCGAGAGGCTATTGAGAAGAAAGGCAAGAACATTGCTGCTACAAGGAATCAAGCAAGAAAGGAGGTTTTGTTCAAGCACGAGACATGGTATGGGTGCATCTGCAAGGATAGGTTCCCAAGCTCGACAATCCAAATTGAAGCCCGTGGTCTGGTCCTTACAAGGTGTTAGCCAAGATCAATGATAATGCCTACTCGATTGATATTCCTATTGCTGAGTTTGGTGGGGTTAGCAACAGTTTCAACGTTGCTGATTTGTCACCATATCATGGAGAAGACCTTGGAGCGTCGAGGTCGACGCCTTTTGAAGGGGGGGGAGATGATGAGGACATCCCTATATTTACACCTACCCCAATTACTACTGAATATGTTCCAGCCAATGCTAAGAAGGATCAGTCCAATGAGATTAGAATTGGGCCCATTACACGGGCTCGTGCAAAGCTACTTGAGCAACAGGTGAATTCACTCCTAAATGAATCTGATGTTTATGATAATGAGAACTTTATACTGCCTAAATCTATGCACTTGTGTATGATCAGGTTCGTTGAGGAAACAAGCTTGACACGAGGAGGAGAAGGGTTACAAGAGGAGCCTCGCATGATGATCGCCAAGGATGCGCGAGGGAGGAGCGGGAGGAAGGCGCAAGAGAAGATCATCAAGAAGTGATGTGGACATCCCTACTATTGATACAACCATTGTACCTACAGCAACACACATACAAGGACCCATCACAAGATCTCGTGCCAAACTACTTAACTATCAGGTACTTTCGTTTCTTGGAACTATTCCTCACATACATGAGAATATGATGCTGCCTAAATCAGATATATTTCTTACTCTTAGGAATGATGGACCAAGCATGGATGAGAGGGACAAGCATTGGAGCATGGCCATGCATGGAGATGGCAGCAAGCATGTGATGATCCAAGAGAAGGCCACAGATGAAGATTTCAGAACTTTGAGGCCACCATAATGAAGAAAGAAGGCTTGGACGAAATATTCAAGATCAATACTCTACGAATTCGTCCATAGCTTAATATGGTGCTGCGACACCTTTTATTTTGGGCCAGGCCCATGTAATTTTCGCAGGATTTTAATTAGCCACTTTTTAGAGTCCGTATTTGTGGGGAAAAGGACTTTTAGGGTTGGATTCGGCCACCACTTCCATGGCTGGCCGAAACCCCACCTTTTCGCCCTTAAATACGCCCCATAGTCGAACCTCTAGACTCGGATTTTGTTTAGACATTAAGTTAGCCATAGTCGCAACCGCCAAGGCTCGGCGTCGCAGAGGCCTCTTGTACTGCACCTATTCGGGATCCCACCTTTTCAATAAAGCTTTCCTCTTAATCCGCAATATCTTGATTGCAATATTGGTTCTTACTTGTTCTCGATTTTAGGTAGGAATTAAGACCCTCATTGGTCGGTGATCGTGTTCACGCAGGATCGGTAACCTCCGTGAGATTGGCCTAGCGATTGCATTGGCGCCAGGTTTTCGCACGTAGTCGGATCGTCAAGCCCGAACTCCACCAAATCGAATATCGCCATCTCATCGAAAGATAGGACACCTTTGCCCTATCAAGTGGTATCGATTTCAGTTGCTCGGTGAGATTTTACTGTTCAGAGATTAGATCTGTTTTACCTATAACCCAAAAAAGCCAAAACAGCTTATAGTTTAGATCCATCCCATAACCAATCTACGCCTCGCATTATCTTTTCAGTTTTGCATTGTTGAATTTGTGTCTACATCGTCGAGTTGTCGTTCTTAGTGTCTCGTCCCTTAGAGTTTCGAGTTCGATCATAATAGTCACCGCCACACTCGCCGATCACCGCCACCATATTCCGCCGCCATATACCCAGCCACCATAAACCCTAATACTCGCCACGCCTTCCTACCGACCGACGTATCCGATCGGTTTTCCCGCATGACGAGTCCGAGTAGAGTTATGTTCCTAGTTATTTCTTTTGACTTTCCTTCTTTGTTGTTTCCGTGTTCAGCTAAAGTCCGTGTCGCTAAGAGTCCGGTCGTAAGTCCGTATGAGAGCAAAAAAAATGAACCGCCTTGAAATTTTTTTTCGAACCGCCTCCGAAAAATTTTCGAACCGCCTCAAAAACTTTTTCGGCTATACTAGTTTTCGCTTTGGGGATCACTTTTCTCCATCAGTAGTTATAGCGATATTTTTTGGCGCTGCGTGCTTCCGAGCAAAATAAAAATTTCAAAAATTTTTTGGGGCTAACCTCTTTTTAGACCCGAGATCAGTTTTAGACACTCGCCATCATAGTGATTTTACGCCTCGGTTCGCTTTCAGGTGCCATATCATCATATAGTGCTTGTTGTGTCGGCGTCGTGACATCGTTGGTGCTCTAGGCTCGCGTCTCTAGTACGGTCTAGCCTAGGACCAAGACAGACTGCTCGTTGAGCATTCTTTCAACTTTTGCATTGCTGTTTTGATAATTGCTAACCCCCCTTGCTAAGCCTTCCCAGGGCTCCACAGATATTCTCCACGTGCGGTGTCTCGACTCCTGGTAATCGCTTGGTTCAATCTCTGGACCCACTGATCCTCGTAGTTGCACATCGCCTTTTCCTGCTTTGGTAAGAACTTGTAAGAGCTTTGTATATTGCTTGACGGATTACGTGACTTCCACCATATTCTGTGGTATATACCGCTTTTAAGGACTAACCATGATGATACTTCGCGAACCCCGCCACCATGACGAACGAAGAACTACATGCCCACTTCTCCGCGCTCTTGGTCGGGCCGCCGAAGACGTGGATACGCGCCTAGGGAGTTTGACACCAAACTCACCAACGCGTGGACAAGATCGATGGACTCGAAATCCTTCAACGCCAAGCTTGACGTTCGGTTCAAGGAGCTTTTGAACCGATTGCCCTTGCACCGCACCCACACATGGCGCCGGCACATTCCGATCACGGTCGGATGCTGGTTCGCTCCGCCGCACCAGCGTTGCCGCCGCCGACGCCTCGGACTTCCATGGTTCTGCTTTGCAACATTGGGGAGACGACGGTACTACTACGACGACGACGATCTATTTGACGAGGAGGTTGAACAACCTCCACAGTACTGCTGGTCGTCCGACAAGATTACCGCAACGCCGACCACCGATACGTGATGATGATCATGTTGCAAAGCTTAAATTAAATATTCCATCTTTTGAGGGTAAATATAATCCTGATGCATATCTTACATGGGAGATGGAAGTAGAACAACGTTTTGCATGCTTAAAATATCCTGAGAATATGCGTGTTAGTGCTGCTACATGTGAATTTACTAAATTTGCTTCCCTTTGGTGGTCTGAGTATTGTCGTTTAAATCCTACTACTATTCCTAGTACTTGGACTGCTTTAAAAACTGCTATGCGTGTTCGTTTTGTACCTCATACTTATCAACGTGATTTACTAAAGAATCTGACACGTTTAGAGCAAGGAAATTTTTTTGGAGAAGAGTATTATCAGGAATTGCAAACGGGGATGGTTCGGTGTGGTCTTGTTGAATCTAATGAACAAATGCTTGCACGTTTCTTTGGTGGATTAAACAAGCGGTACTACCGCTCACCGGTACTACCGGTCATTGCAAGCGGTACTACCGCTCGCCTCTGACCGTTCTTCCTTGCCCTTTGACGCCTCAATTCCATTTGCTGACTTTACCACTTTGCTTGTTCGTGTTTCGCGTGTTTGTCGCCATTTTCACAACAGCTTCCGCATCAAAGTCATCCCGCGCTCAACGACACCGCGACACTCGAACATCATCCCCCACCAACGGTTGCAAGTCGTCAACAATACCAAAGGTATAACTTGCACCACCTTGACAGCCCCATATCTTCCTTTGTGTGTATCTATCCTATGAGAGCAACTCATTTTGTGTTTGTCTAAGCATTGTGCACTTGTCTTCGGAAAGTGAGAGTGTGAGGCCAAATACAAAAGCTAACATAGTAGTATAGAAAGGGAGAAAAAGAATCAAAAAAAAGAGAGAAAAGAAAAAGAAAAAAATAGAAAGATACATAGTCTCCCAATACAAAGAGTATACCAAGCTTGTAATCCAACAAGAGAGAGAGAGGAAAAGAGCGCACTGAGGCAAGTGCACAAATCTATTGCTTATCCTCTTTTGGCAGACGAGTTGTGGTCTCTCCTTGCGTTGGCACGACAACCGAGCGTAGTCTTCGTTAGGACCTTTTGTGCTCATTTTCATAGTCGTGCTAACCCCGTTTTTCTCCACGTGTGTGTTTTTCGTGTTTTTGTAGATCGTATCATTTTTGCTTTTGATCTTTGGTTCTTTACCACGTCGAACAATAACCTTTTGCTTTGATCGTTTCGTTTGGTTTTCCACAATCCCAACCTTCCACCAAAAGCCTTTGAGAGTTGTACCATATTTGTGTGTGAGTTTCTTGCCATTTCACTTTGCACGCTTTTAGCTTATTTGTGTGGCAATTGGTATGATATAATCTCCAAGGTGAGGTAAAAGGCTAACTCTTCGCACCCTTATTCTCCATATACAACCCTTGTTGGCTTCTCATCATGGACAGGCATGGAGAGCCATCCCAACCACCACAACCTCCGGAGGATGACACACAATTCATGACAAGATGGGACCATTGGAAGGTCCGAGGTGAATTCAACTACCGTTGTGAAGCTCTCGAGCGGCGCCAAGATGAACAATTTAGCGAGGCCCGTGTTGAATTCAAGAACATCGACAACCGCTTCGAAGTAGTCCGTGGCCAAATGCATGCCATGCAACACAACCTCGGTCATCAAAATGAAGCTCTTGGTCGTGCACTCGCCTCAACGGATGAGAAGCTTCAACGCCTCATTGATGGACTCGCAAGGCCACGCTTGCGCAAATCAAGCTCATCTCGGCACTCCTCAAGTGAATCAAGTGCACCTCGCCGTCACGCTTCGAGGCACCAGGATGGACCCGTTCTTCAATCCATGAGCTCTAGGCAAGCGGTACCATCTCCGCGTCACGCCGCAACGTCAAGCTATGATGGTGACCTCTCCGCAAGACCTCCAAGACGCGAAACGAACCAGCCACAACCAAGGGCACTTGTGATTCAACAAGAGCAACCTCACATGGACCACCAAGGCCATCGCCGTCGACATGTACCTTCAACAACAAGTGAAGCATCCGAAGAGGACGAACAAGATCACCGTCGACGAGAAGCACTCGAAGATCCTCCAAGGCGTCATCATCAACATGATCGTCCACGTCGGCAACATGATGGTCATGACGAGCCTCCGCCACATCAAGAAGAAGAAGAGCAGCCCATTGCGCATGCGGCTCGACGTCCTCCTCGCCACAGGGCGCAAGACAATGCTCCTCGACATCAACCACGACAAGAACAAGAGCAAGCTCCACAAGCTCGTCGTGAGGACCATCAACCTCCTCCTCGTCCTCAACCGCGTCAACAAAACGAGCAAGCTCCCCAAGCTCGTCGTCAACAACAAGTTCCACCACCAAATGCGGCACCTCAACAACCGCAAGAGCAACGCAACAATCACCAAGCAAGACATGAGAGCTCGAATGATGATGATGATGACCGCCAAAATCATGGCAACCGCCGCAATTGGAACCGCAATGGAGAAGAAACTTTCGGCAAGCTCAAATTCACCATGCCCAAGTTCACCGATTCCAATGAGCCCGAGGAATATCTCTCTTGGGAACTCAAGGTCGACAAGATCTTCCGCATGCACAACTATAGCAATGAGAAGATGATGGCCATGGCATCCCTCGAGTTTGATGAGTATGCCAACCTTTGGTGGGAACAAGTCCAACTCGCTCGCAAAGCAAAAGGAGAGCCTCCAATCACAACTTGCCAAGATATGAAGGCTCATATGAGATCCCGCTTTGTTCCTTCACACTACACGCGTGACCTCTTCAACAAGCTTCAAACGCTTAGTCAAGGGACAAAGACCGTGGAAGAGTACTTCAAGCAAATGGAGCTCAACATGATCCGTGCCAACATTGAAGAGCGAGATGAGCAAACAATGGCACATTTCCTCAATGGCTTGAACCATCCCATCAAGTGCATCACCGAGTTCCAAAAGTACAACAATATGGTTGAGCTTGTGCACATTGCATCGAAAGCAGAGCGCCAAGTGCAAGAGGACATCAAGTACAACAAGCCAAAGACGTACTTCACCTACAAGCAAGCGCCAACCACTACTCCAACAACACCAAGTGGAAGCTCCTCAAGTACCACCAAGCTTCCCTTCAAGCCAACTCTCCCTCAAGGAAAACAGCCCCCAAGTGGCAAACACACAAGGGATGATCAACCATTCAATGGTGAATGCTACAAGTGTGGAGGCAAAGGGCACAAGTCGAATGCATGTGGAAACAAGAAAGTTTTGTTCATCCATGACAACGGCGATGAAGAATACTTGAGTGAATAAGAGTTTGATGCAAGGGTCAAGGAAGCCTTGGCAAGGCAACATTTGGAAGAGGACCAAGAACTTCTTGTGTGTGAGCATGACGCAAGTCCATCGCTTGTGGTCACAAGGGTCTTGACTACCCAAGTCAATGAAAATGAAGACCAACGCTCGAACATCTTCCAAACTCGTGCCGGAATCAATGGGAAGTCCATCAAAGTTGTCATCGATGGAGGGAGTTGCCACAACCTTGCAAGCACGGAATTGTGTGAGAAACTCAACCTCACCCTCCATCCGCATAAACACCCCTACCATATCCAATGGCTAAGTGACCAAGGATCCGTCAAGATCAAGCACACCGTCTCGGTGACGTTCTCAATTGGGCACTACAAGGACACGGTAGAATGTGACGTGGTCCCAATGACGGTTTGCCATATGCTGCTCAGAAGGCCATGGCAATATGACAAGCATGCTGTAGGGGTCCCAACCTGATAAGGTAGAGTCCTCCTGTGTTTTACAATGCTAGTCCCTGGATCCATAGCTAGCATCCACAGTTAAGATGTAATATCAAGATACAAAGGTCATAATATAACTTTACAACCAGGAATAACATAATTCTATTACATTATACATAGCTCATTGGCTATTACATTACCATGCAGCGGAATAATTATAATCATGGGGTCCATCATCTTCAAAGTGCCACAGGCAAATGTTGGTTGTAGACTTTGTAATCCTAGTTAATCAAACAATCTTCATTTAAAACAATCAACCTGCAACATTACAAGTTACAGCCACAAGGGTCAATACATTTGATTTGTATTGGCAAGTTTCACTTTTATGAATAATAAGAATGGATCCTATCATTATATGCATATTTGGCTAAGTAGAGTTTTAAGGCTTATTTGCATAAAGCAATATTTATCCTATATTTTCAAAATGGTTTTAGTCTTTTGTCAAATCTCATTTCCAAGATCCTTGAACTCCTTGGTAGACACACAAGTGTTCAAGTACTTGTCAAAAATCCTTGAGCAACTTGGTAACCAAGTGCTACAAGTTTATCAAAACTCATGAATTCCTTGGTACCCCCAAGTGCATCAAGTTTTTATATTAGAAATTAGAATGTCGAGATCTCCCATAGTTCAAACTTTAGTTGCTCAATATTTCCCATAACCGGGGACACGGCTAAGTAATTAGATTTTGTTAACTTCTGCAGAAGGAGTACACTTTACCCACATGACACAATCCCATCTTGTTGCCACCAGTGGCCTACTGGATTAGTGCTCACCAAGATGGAGTACTAGCAGACTGAGAATGTGACGAAGTCTTTCCAAAAGGTCCTCCCATACATCATTGCTAGCTTGTCTTCAGCCCCCATGAAGCATTCCAGATCCCCATGTCCGGTAACTAAAGACAATGTATGGGTCTTCCTAATGTAGTTGACTAAGCCAGAGCCATAATAGCATGTGGTTGTACACGAAAGCCACAATTGGAGAAACATGTTCAATCTCTAAGTTTCCTAGGTGGTTTTCAGTTGGAGCACAACACAAAGTGATTGCCATAGACATGGTTCCCTTTTGTTGCCACCTTCTCCAAAACATAAAGTGTCCACCACCTAGGTGGTTCATTGAGTCCTTATTTTATTATATAAAAACACAAGTCCTTTTCTCAACCTTTGTAAAATCTCAACATGTATCTCTTTTTCAAAACATAGCATGGCTAAGCATGTACAACTTTAATATTTTCACTAAGGAGTGTATAGGGAATCCTATTAGGATTAGCATAGCATAAGTATAAAACATTTTTATGCATGTTTACAAAATCCACTAAGTATAATGAAAATAGTAGGTCTTTTGTATGATAGTGTAACTTGCCTTTTTGTTTAGGGAATGATAGTCACTCCTTGATCTTGCTAGTCCCACACTTGCTAATTTCACTACAATCAAACAAGCATAGTATCAAGTAGCATTCCAACATTCAAACAATAATTCACATACACAAAGCAATGGTTCCTAAGTCTTGTAGAAAGAGGGTTCTATTGCAAAGTTGGTCTCTACTAGGTTTATAAACTTTGTAAGGTCCACATTGGTCATTTACCAAAATGGCAAAGTCATTAGTTAGAGGTTTTGCCCAAAGTCTATTTTAAAATGCATTCAACATTTTATGTGGTGGAAATTATTCTTTTTAAAGTAAGACTTTATGTTTTTTTTTCACTAAGTAGGTTATCTTTGGCAAGGCTTGGTGTTTTGGGTCAGTTGGTTTGGTCCATAACATTTTCTCAAAGTTTCCCATGCACAAACTTTTCCATCACAAATTTTTAATGAGTTTATTTGGCTAGAAAAAGACCTAAGTTAACTAATTCAACTTAAATTTCACAAAAAATCATTTTTAACACTATGGGTTGGTTCCTAGGGTCAGTAGGGTCACACAAATCCATTTTGTAAAAGATTTAATCCTAAAATCAAATTTAAACAATTTTTATACTCTAAACAAGTACACAAATGTTTCTGTAATTTTAAACAAGCTATCAGATACTATTTCCAAAACTAAGGCCATGGTTGTTTAGGGCTTGTTCTCCTGGTCTCATTGATATAAAATTTGTCAAATTTGGACGTGTGGATCAAAAGTTATAAGGATTTGAAGTTTGCAATTTAAATCAGATTCAATTTCTGTTTTAAACAGAACAGGGGACACGCGTCGAGACTCTATTGGACGGTACCGGTTCATGCGGATCACGCCTGGTGCATTGGATCTGATGTGAGTGCGGCTCAAATGCTCTGCATGCTTCGCTTAAGTCACTCTCTCTATGCCGCGGGATTGTGATCTAACGGCTCTCGCGTGTTTAACCAGAAGCGGGCGGCGCTGCGACGGATGCTGGCGGCGGCGGCGCTGATGAAATAGGACGCGAGAAAGAAGGGGAGGATACTCACCAGGCTTAGGAGAGTACGGCGGTGCTCAACGTAACGGTTGAGGGCGCCGGGTCAAGTGGAATCTTTCACGGAGTTCGTGGCGGCGTCGGGTCGTCGGTGGTCACCGTGGGCGCACGGATTACCAAGGCAAAACAAGTACGTTGTTAGATGCGTAGAACCAAGGCAAGGCTGTGTCGTGAACGAGAAAGAGGGGCGGGAATCTACACGGGGCTCGCCGGAGTTGAAGTCGGGCCGTGCCGCAGTCATCGTCGGCGAGGTTACCTGGCACCGCGGTTGAATGGAAGGCACCGAAGCGCCAGGAGTAGTGAGTGCGTATGTGTTTGTGGCGAGGAGGGTGTGGTTCGCCGAATCGAAGAAGGACGGTGGTCGGAGCTGGTGGTGCGTGCTCAAATTGTAGCGACCTCAGGCGAGAGGGTGTGGCGGCGAGGAAAATGAGGGAAGGTGCTGGTGCTTAAGCACGCAGGTCGAGGAGAATAACGCCATTAAGAGGAATTAAGCGGATTGATGACCGGGAGCAGCGTGGTTTGGGAAGAAGGGGTCATGTGGTGAGAACGACGACAGGAGTGGTGAGGTCCACCTTTCAGTGGAAAAAGAAGCAAGGGAAAGGTCCACTGGTCAGTGTCACCGCGGGTTAGATAACGCGTGCGAATCTTTTTCTGCGGGGTAAGGAGCTGGGCTGGTTGGTGGGCTTAGTGGGCTGCCTGGGTTGGGTTGGCCTTTTTCCATTTTTTTTTATTCTGTGTTACTTTTCCTTTTATATTTTATTTCCTGTTTTGATTTTCAATCCACTTATTCAATCATTCAACAATTCAAACATTCTTTAAACCTTGCATTGTGTTTTTGGTTCTGTTTAGTATATACCAACTTCAAAATAGAATAACATTTTAAATCTTTTTATGTTCCATTTATTAATTAATTAATTAAAGATGGACTATGGTTTATTAGTAAAACAAGGTTTGGTTTAATTAATAGAATCTCCATTTTAAATCCAAATACTTTCAAATTCAAAACAGTAGGTATCCTTTGGAAATAAAGAATATTTGGAAAACTTGTTTAAAATAATATAATCCTTTTACTTTAGGGTCCATTAATAATTAAATAAAGCAGACTTTCATTATTATTTCTAGCAAGTTTTCTTTTATTGGGATATTTATTTTGAATCTTAAAATAAACCAAATTATTTTAGTAGATTTTATTTGTGAATTTGAGGTAGCTTATATTTTTAAACAATTTAATTAGTTTCTGATGTTTCACTATAAATTGGTAAAACCTCTTTATTAAATAAAGTTGGATATTAAAATCTTATTAATTTATTTAAATTAACTTTTGCCATTTTATTAAATGTTTTAATTTCCAAGGCTTGGTCAAAGTTTAATTTGGCTTTATTAAATAATTCTTATTTGCAGAACTTCCATTTCTTTTGAAAACAAATCTTTTCATTTAAGAGTTTCAAATTAAAATTTTAATTATTTTTATTTTCCTTTAATAAAAGTTTATCATCTTAAATACCTTTAGGTTTTATTTAATTCAAATGGGTTGAAGTTCTAATTGAATTTTAAAAGTTTCTTCTGGCTCTGAAAATTGAACATAGTTTTATTTTATTCATTTATGTTCACATTTCAAGATTTGGAAAATCTTGGGATGTGACAGGCTACCACCCTTAAAATAAATCTCGTCCCGAGATTTGGGAAGGTTAGGGTTACAAGCAAGTTCAAAACAACTAGGGTACTACCACCCTTAAAAATTTTCAAACAAAAATTACATATTGGCCTTCTTGGGTCCCGGAATTTCTCTATGTTAAACTTTTGCTTTATTCCTATGCTTGACTCATGGACCAAGGTTGAGTTTCTCCATAGGCTTGTTCAACTTGTTCTTCATCCTTTCCGGGATTGCTTGCATAGTGTCCTGGATTCTTGCAGTTGAAGCAATGAATGTCATTGAGTTCTTTACGTGGCTCTTGTGGGCAAGTTGCTACAAAGTGACCTGGTTCATTACAGTTGTTACACCACACTTGGTCAATTCCCTTATTCTTTATGTTCTCTGGGCATCCACTGGAGTAGTGTCCCATTTCCTTACATTTACGACATTGTACAAGGCTCATGTCTTGCTTGGGCTTCTTGATTTTCCTTGATCCTTTGAATTGGGTTGTCTTGCTTAGAGGTATAAGTGGTCCTTTTCCTTTGGTAGACTTGGATCCTTCTTGTTTCCTTTGTTCTACCATGGCATAGATAGGACATAGGCCAGGAGTATGATCACTTCCCTCACAAAGGTAGCAAGTAGCTTGAGAGGTAGGGCATTATCCAACAGGATGGTCTTCATCACAATTAGGGCATTGTCCTTCATGTTCCTTGGAAGTATGATCCTTGTCTCCACAGATAATGCAAGCTGGGGCTCCATCTAGAACAACATTCTTGTCATCCTTGCTATCATACTCTCTTCTAGGATAATTTTCTTCCATGCTAATCATTTGATTAGTCACCTTAAGCATTAATTGAGATTGTTCCTCCAAAAACTTTTGTAGTGCTGGATCTTCATTACTATTGTTGGCTAGGAACTGAGCTGTCAATTGGTTCAACTGATGTTGGGTTGCTATGAGCTCTCATCTTTGTCGACTTGGTTGGTGTTGGTGTCATCAACCTTGATGTTGGAGTCCTTTGGAGTAGTCATCTGTTTGGGTTGAAGGAAGATTAGAATGGGCAAGATATTTCTAAGGAAATATTTCTAATCACACACATCACAATTCACACAAGCAATGTGCATGCAATCACAAAACAAACTTTTCACTCATACAAGGTTCAAGCACATACTTAGGCAACAAAATATTTTTGCTACACCACATAAGTTGGTGTGTTTGACTTAACCAAAATATGGTGGTCCATCTATATGGTTCACTCGTGATCTTTCCTTCCTTCATGATTCTCCTTGTATGAGATCATGGTTTCCTTAAGAAAAACTCTTGGTCACAATTCTTCAAAGTTGTTGATGGTTTCTTCTTATTTTGCATTCCCTCAGTCTCTAAATCTTAAGTAAGATTTCCTTGTCTAACTTGTGGTCCTTAGTAGTTTTCAAGTTGGAAGTCCTTGGGGAATATGCTGAAGATGTTGAAGTCATTAGAGTTGAAAAGTTTGAAGAAGTCCTTTGCACATGGTGTAGTCTTGGGCCATGGGTAGGTTTTTCCATCAAGTTGAAGTAGAATAGGTGTAAAGTTGAAACCAAAATGGTTAAGGAAAGAGGTTACAAGTGTTTTTGTAAATAAGTTTTGGATCAAAATATAACTCCTATTTTTCTAAGGGTTTTTGTCCAATCCTAGGTTTACAAATCCTACAGGCAACACAATGCTCTGATACCATCTGTAGGGGTCCCAACCTGATAAGGTAGAGTCCTCCTGTGTTTTACAATGCTAGTCCCTGGATCCATAGCTAGCATCCACAGTTAAGATGTAATATCAAGATACAAAGGTCATAATATAACTTTACAACCAGGAATAACATAATTCTATTACATTATACATATATCATTGGCTATTACATTACAATGCAGCGGAATAATTATAATCATGGGGTCCATCATCTTCAAAGTGCCACAGGCAAATGTTGGTTGTAGACTTTGTAATCCTAGTTAATCAAACAATCTTCATTTAAAACAATCAACCTGCAACATTACAAGTTACAGCCACAAGGGTCAATACATTTGATTTGTATTGGCAAGTTTCACTTTTATGAATAATAAGAATGGATCCTATCATTATATGCATATTTGGCTAAGTAGAGTTTTAAGGCTTATTTGCATAAAGCAATATTTATCCTATATTTTCAAAATGGTTTTAGTCTTTTGTCAAATCTCATTTCCAAGATCCTTGAACTCCTTGGTAGACACACAAGTGTTCAAGTACTTGTCAAAAATCCTTGAGCAACTTGGTAACCCCAAGTTCTACAAGCTTTATCAAAACTCATGAGTTCCTTGGTAACCCCAAGTACATCATGCTTTTGCGCACCTTGGTAACTCCACAAGTGCAACAAGCTTAACAAATCTCTTTGAATTCCTTGGTACCCCCAAGTGCATCAAGTTTTTATATTAGAAATTAGAATGTCGAGATCTCCCATAGTTCAAACTTTAGTTGCTCAATATTGCCCATAACCGGGGACACGGCTAAGTACTTAGATTTAGTTAACTTCTGCAGAAGGAGTACACTTTACCCACATGACACAATCCCATCTTGTTGCCACCAGTGGCCTACTGGATTAGTGCTCACCAAGATGGAGTACTGGCAGACTGAGAATGTGACGAAGTCTTTCCAAAAGGTCCTCCCATACATCATTGCTAGCTTGTCTTCAGCCCCCATGAAGCATTCCAGATCCCCATGTCCGGTAACTAAAGACAATGTATGGGTCTTCCTAATGTAGTTGACTAAGCCAGAGCCATAATAGCATGTGGTTGTACACGAAAGCCACAATTGGAGAAACATGTTCAATCTCTAAGTTTCCTAGGTGGTTTTCATTTGGAGCACAACACAAATTGATTGCCATAGACATGGTTCCCTTTGTTGCCACCTTCTCCAAAACATAAAGTGTCCACCACCTAGGTGGTTCATTGAGTCCTTGTTTTATTATATAAAAACACAAGTCCTTTTCTCAACCTTTGTAAAATCTCAACATGTATCTCTTTTTCAAAACATAGCATGGCTAAGCATGTACAACTTTAATATTTTCACTAAGGAGTGTATAGGGAATCCTATTAGGATTAGCATAGCATAAGTATAAAACATTTTTATGCATGTTTACAAAATCCACTAAGTATAATGAAAATAGTAGGTCTTTTGTATGATAGTGTAACTCGCCTTTTTGTTTAGGGAATGATAGTCACTCCTTGATCTTGCTAGTCCCACACTTGCTAATTTCACTACAATCAAACAAGCATAGTATCAAGTAGCATTCCAACATTCAAACAATAATTCACATACACAAAGCAATGGTTCCTAAGTCTTGTAGAAAGAGGGTTCTATTGCAAAGTTGGTCTCTACTAGGTTTATAAACTCTGTAAGGTCCACATTGGTCATTTACCAAAATGGCAAAGTCATTAGTTAGAGGTTTTGCCCAAAGTCTATTTTAAAATGCATTCAACATTTTATGTGGTGGAAATTATTCTTTTTAAAGTAAGACTTTATGTTTTTTTTTCACCAAGTAGGTTATCTTTGGCAAGGCTTGGTGTTTTGGGTCAGTTGGTTTGGTCCATAACATTTTCTCAAAGTTTCCCATGCACAAACTTTTCCATCACAAATTTTTAATGAGTTTATTTGGCTAGAAAAAGACCTAAGTTAACTAATTCAACTTAAATTTCACAAAAAATCATTTTTAACACTATGGGTTGGTTCCTAGGGTCAGTAGGGTCACACAAATCCATTTTGTAAAAGATTTAATCCTAAAATCAAATTTAAACAATTTTTATACTCTAAACAAGTACACAAATGTTTCTGTAATTTTAAACAAGCTATCAGATACTATTTCCAAAACTAAGGCCATGGTTGTTTAGGGCTTGATGTGAGTTGTGCGGCTCAGATGCTCCTGTACCGTTTCGCTTAAGTCACTCTGTCTATGCCGCGGGATGGTGATCTAACGGCTCTCGCGTGTTTAACCAGAAGCGGGCGGCGCTGCGACGGATGCTGGCGGCGGCGGCGCTGATGAAATAGGACGCGAGAAAGAAGGGGAGGATGCTCACCAGGCTTAGGAGAGTACGGCGGTGCTCAACGTGCGGTTGACGAGGCGAGGGGCGCTCGGGGTCAAGTGGAATCTTTCGCCGGAGTTCGTGGCGGCGTCGGGTGCGTCAGGTGGTCACCGTGGGCGGCGCTACGGATTACCCCAAGGCACAACAAGTACGTTGTTAGATGCGCAGAACCAAGGCAAGGCTGTGTGCGTGAACGAGAAAAGAGGGGCGACCGGAATCTACCTGTGGGGCTCGCGGAGTTGAAGTCGGCCGGTCTCGCAGTCGTCGTCGAAGGCGAGGTTACTGGGCACCTGCGGTTGAATGGAAGGCACTGACAGAAGCGCCAGGGAGTAGTGAGTGCGTCTGTGTGTTTGTGAAGGCAGGAGGGGGTGTGGTTCGGCCGGAATCGAAGAAGGACGGTGGTCGGAGCTGCGGTGGTGCGTGCTCAAATTGTAGCAGCCTCGGGGCAGAGAGGGTGTGGCGACTGAGGGAAAAGGAGGGGAAGGTGCTGGTGCTTAAGTACGCAGGGTCAGGGGCGAGAATAACGCGGCCATTAAGAGGAATTAAGCGCGCGGATTGATGACTGGGAACGGCAGCGTGGTTTGGGGAAGAAGGGGTCGCGCGGGTGAGAACGACGACAGGAGTGGTGAGGTCCACCTGTCAGTGGAAAAAGAAGCAAGGGAAAGGTCCACTGGTCAGTGTCACCGCGGGTTAGATAACGCAGCGTCTGAATCTTTTTCTGAGGGTAAGGAGCTGGGCTGGTTGGTGGGCTTAGTGGGCTGCCTGGGTTGGGTTGGCCCTTTTCAATTTTTTTTATTCTGTGTTACTTTTCCTTTTCTATTTTATTTCCTGTTTTGATTTTCAATCCACTTATTCAATCATTCAACAATTCAAACATTCTTTAAACCTTGCATTGTGTTTTTGGTTCTGTTTAGTATATACCAACTTCAAAATAGAATAACATTTTAAATCTTTTTATGTTCCATTTATTAATGAATTAATTAAAGATGGACTATGGTTTATTAGTAAAACAAGGTTTGGTTTAATTAATAGAATCTCCATTTTAAATCCAAATACTTTCAAATTCAAAACAGTAGGTATCCTTTGGAAATAAAGAATATTTGGAAAACTTGTTTAAAATAATATAATCCTTTTACTTTAGGGTCCATTAATAATTAAATAAAGCAGACTTTCATTATTATTTCTAGCAAGTTTTCTTTTATTGGGATATTTATTTTGAATCTTAAAATAAACCAAATTATTTTAGTAGATTTTATTTGTGAATTTGAGGTAGCTTATATTTTTAAACAATTTAATTAGTTTCCGATGTTTCAATATAAATTGGTAAAGCCTCTTTATTAAATAAAGTTGGATATTAAAATCTTATTAATTTATTTAAATCAACTTTTGCCATTTTATTAAATGTTTTAATTTCCAAGGCTTGGTCAAAGTTTAATTTGGCTTTATTAAATAATTCTTATTTGCAGAACTTCCATTTCTTTTGAAAACAAACCTTTTCATTTAAGAGTTTCAAATTAAAATTTTAATTATTTTTATTTTCCTTTAATAAAAGTTTATCATCTTAAATACCTTTAGGTTTTATTTAATTCAAATGGGTTGAAGTTCTAATTGAATTTTAAAAGTTTCTTCTGGCTCTGAAAATTGAACATAGTTTTATTTTATTCATTTATGTTCACATTTCAAGATTTGGAAAATCTTGGGATGTGACACATGCTTTGCATAATGGTCACTCAAACACTTACACCTTCAAATGGCTTAATAAAACTTGTGTGTTCCAACCAATGACTCCTAGCCAAATAATTGCGGACAATGCAAAGGCTTTAGCGAGGGCGCAATACACAAAAACAACTTGTGAGAAGAGTGGTGAGCGAGAGAACCACACCATAGTGAGTGAGAGCTACAAGCCAAACTCGAGTGGAAAAACTAAGAGTGTTCTTCTTCCCACCAAAAGTGAGATGAGAGAAGTGCGGAACAACCCATCCATATTGCACTATGTCCTTGTATGCAAGGGACTAGCGCAAGGAACTAACGACTTGACAAATGTTCCTCCTTCTTTGATGGCTATTTTGCAGGAATTCCAAGACGTATTCCCCGAAGATCTTCCTCATGGCCTTCCTCCTCTTCGTGGAATCGAGCACCGCATCGACCTCATACCCGACGCCCCACTCCCAAACCGCGCTGCGTATCGCACGAACCCGGAAGAGACGAAGGAGATCGAACGTCAAATCAACCAACTCGTCTCCAAAGGTTTGATCCAAGTAAGCACTAGCCCAAGCGCGGTCCCCGTGATTCTAGTCCCAAAAACGGATGATACGTTGCGGTTATGCATGGACTGCCGTCCAATCAATGCTATCACCGTGCGTTATCGACATCCTATACCGCGTCTTAATGACATGATCTTCGTAGTGGTTACCATCAAATTCGCATGGCTGAAGGTGATGAGTGGAAAACCGCCTTCAAGACCAAGCTTGGTCTCTATGAATGGTTGGTTATGCCTTTTGGCTTATCTAATACCCCATCTACCTTCATGCGTCTCATGAACCATATTTTGAGATCTCTCATTGGGAAGAGTGTAGTTGTTTACTTTCATGACATCCTTGTCTATAGCAAGTCACTAGAGGAGCATGTTACTCATGTTAAGGAGGTCCTTCAAATCCTTCGTCATGAAAAGCTTTATGCTAATCTCCCAAAGTGCACGTTTGCAAGAGACAAGCTGATTTTCCTTGGTTTTGTCGTGTCTTCTAATGGCATTGAAGTTGATGTCTCAAAAGTCAAGGACATACGAGATTGGACCATCCCTAAAAATGTTAGTGAACTTCGTAGTTTTCATGGGTTGGCTGGCTTTTACCATCGTTTTGTTAAAGACTTTTCTACAATTGCTTGTCCCCTCAACGAATTGACCAAGAAAAATGGCACGTTCGTTTGGGGAAAAGCACAACAAAAGGCTTTTGATGAGATCAAAAAGAGGCTCACCGAAGCACCACTTCTTGCATTGCCGGATTTCACAAGAACCTTTGAGATTGAATGTGACGCTAGTGGTATTGGCATTGGTGTCGTCCTTATGCAAAATGGGCGTCCTATTGCTTACCATAGTGAGAAACTTGATGGCGCACGCCTCAATTATCCCATTTATGACAAAGAACTTTTTGCCTTGGTTCGAGTTCTTCAAGTGTGGCAACACTATCTTTGGCCCAAAGAATTTATCATCCATTCCGACCATGAGTCGTTGAAGTATCTTAAGGGCCAAGCCAACTTGAGTAAAAGGCACGCAAAATGGGTTGAGTTTATGGAGTCTTTTCCTTACATTGTCAACTACAAGAAGGGCAAAGAAAATGTGGTAGCGGACGCCTTGTATCGCAAAAACACAAGCCTTCTTACACGACTCGAAGTCAATGTCTTGGGTCTTGATGACATCAAATCTTTGTACGCGTCCGACTCTTTCTTTGGACCAATATTTGCACAATGTTCAATAGACAAAGGGATTGATGATTTCTATTTGCATAAGGGTTTTCTTTTCAAACAAAACAAGCTTTACATTCCGAAACCGTCTCTCCAACTTTTGCTTCTTCAAGAGTCCCATGGTGGAGGCCTTATGGGTCACTTTGGCCGTGACAAGACATATGACATGCTCTCCACTCACTACTTTTGGCCAAAGATGAAGCGCGACATGGAGCGCCACGTCCAACGATGCACTACATGTATCCAAGCTAAGTCTAAGTCCAACCCCTTTGGTCTTTATATTCCATTACCTATTCATCATACACCTTGGTCGGATATTAGCATGGACTTTGTGTAAGGCTTGCCTAGATGTAAACATGGTCATGATTCCATATTTGTAGTCGTGGATCGCTTTTCGAAAATGGCACACTTTATTCCGTGCCATAAGACCGATGATGCTTCACATGTAGCCAATTTGTTTTTCAGGGAAATAATTAGGCTGCACGGTGTACCACGAACAATAGTCTCCGACCGCGACGTAAAATTCATGAGCTACTTCTAGAAGACTCTCATGGCCAAGCTCGGCATCAAGCTCCTCTTCTCGTCCGCCTCGCATCCTCAAACCGATGGACAAACCGAGGTCGTCAATCGAAGTCTTGGCACACTCCTCCGGGTGTTAATAAAGAAGAACCTTAAAGACTAGGAGGAATGTATTCCACACGCCGAGTTCGCCTACAACCGCGCCAAGCACTCCACCACCATGAGGAGCCCGTTCATGATCGTCTACGGCTTCGAGCCTCTCACCGCGCTCGATATCCTTCCAGTTCCACTTCATGAACGTGCCAATATGGACGTTGTCAAGTGTGCCCAAACAATGAAGCAACTCCATGAAGACACACAAGCTACGATCGAGTAACAAGTCCTTCGCCAAGCATCAAGGCTAAACAAGACAGAAAGAGATGATCTTTGATGAGGGCGACCTTGTGTGGATCCACTTAAGTAAAGACCGCTTCCCCAAGGAACACGATTCCAAGCTAAAGCCAAGAGGCGATGGACCATTCAAGGTGCTAAAGAGGATCAACAACAACGCCTATGTCATCGATATACCAACATCGAAGTATCTTGTGAGCTCGACATTCAATGTCAAGGACCTCTCACCCTATCTTGGCGAAGAGGAAGTTGTGACGGTTGAAGAGTCGAGGACGACTCTTTCCCAAGGGGGGGGAGCTGATGCAGCCCGTCCTACGACCGCTACTACATCTACTCCCACGAGCTCCCCAAGTGGACCCATGACTCGCCTCAGCCAAACTCCTTCAAGCTAAGGTGAACTCGCTCCTCTCCTTGTGTGACTTGACACACCCTTGGATGGCTTGCTACTTCATGCATACCGTGCATCATCAGTGCAAGAGAAGGACCCAAGGAACGGAGGGGAAGCAACCAGTCGCTGCCAGACGCCAAAGGTACTACCGGTTGGGCCAGCCGGCATCAAGCGGTCCCATCAAGCACAGCCTACCGGACGCTCAGAAACACCACTCACGCCCTAGACGCAGCGGTACTACGGTCCAAAGAACAGGTACTACCGGTCAAGATACTACCGCCTCCTACCGCTACTGAGCGCCCGACAGAAGCTCCAGGCCCGCTAGCGGTACTACCGCCCCCGAAGCGGTACTACCTGTTGCGACCGGTACTACCGATTGTCGGACCGGTACTACCTGTCCTGACTAACCCTGAACGCCTGAATTCAGCCCAGTGCCTTGTATCCCTTACTATAATTGGCCTTTTCGTTCCGAAACTACCCCTGTTTTGTGGCTGGACTATATATAGCCCCCACCCTCCATTGTAAACCTTAGACTTGGATAATAATAGATATTAAGGAAACCCTTTGAGGACTTATATCTATTGGTCTCATGCTCCTACCAAGGAGCACCGGATTATCCACCCCCCTCTTGGATCTTGCCTAGTGCGTTCAAGTTGTACAAGGCCTTGGGTTCTCGGTTTCTCGCCCCCAAGTCGTCAAGATCTCACCAAGCACCTCATCCCCCGTTGTTGGCGTGGAGAGCGAGCTTCGCCCAACACCGATCCTAGGGATTATGTTGGACCGGTTGCCACCGGCGTGAGAGATAGGCGTGTATCGTGTTTTGTGTGCGTGTGTTCGTGGTTTTCACCTCCTTCCTCGTTTTCATCCCCGACCACCGCTTTCCCCCTCGTTTCTTGTGGAATTCGTTAAAGATCGGGCCAACCCCCGGGTTACCCCATAACACAAGGCCTTGTTCAACGATGGATGCGTGATGCAAAGTCCAATCAAGGTTGGTGACGATAGTCGGTCCCCTTGGATAAGGGGATGAGGCAAAACTAGAGATTCCACACAAGGGGGTTGTCTTTAGTCTATCATCTATGCCTAAGGGATACATGAAGGGTTAGGGGCTCTATTTATAGGCCAGCCACATAAACAGGGGTAGTTTAGGGATAAAACTAGGGTTTGGAAGAGCTAGAGGGGTAGGCCCAGCTGGCGGTGCGCAGGCCCATCTTGTGGGCCGGAGACTCCAGTGTGGTGGGCCGGAGACTCCGGTCTGGGCCGAAGACTCCGGTCTATCTCCGGTGTCATCTCCGGAGGGGCATACAGATTGTCCCCGGGTCGGTTGCTAGTGTCGGTCCGGAGGTCGGTCCGGAGACTCCGGTGTAGCAGGACCGAAGACTCCGGTGTAGCAGGACCGGAGACTCCGGTGTAGGCCGGAGACTCTGGTGGTTCAGCTGTGGCTTGTTCCGTCTCCTCTTCCAAGCCTCCGTCTTGTCGGGCTTCATGTTCCGGGCTTCCTCCCTTGCCTCCATACTTGTCGGTGTGAACCTATCATGCATATGTGACGGAGTATGAAGTAGCATACCATTCAATAGGGTAGGAAGTGGGCTCGCATAGAGGAACGGATTCACCTTTGGAGTCCATGACGACTTGGCGTAAGTTGGAGACCATGATGTGGTAACGACCGTAGGTCGGGCTGCATCAGGTCACCCCTAACATTACTTGAATGGGATCCTACTTGAGCCAACTATCAATTGTATGACTAGGCCCATGACCATGATGCCAAGCGGATGCGACAAGGATGAACCAGGAGCCAAGAACCCCAAGTATGAGGCGTGGAAGAGGAGACGCAAGAAGATGCTGCAGCTAGACCGGAGTCTCCGCCCCAGCACACCGGAGTCTCCGGTCTACCACACCGGAGTCTCCGGTCCATCTCCGGACCGACCCAGAACCAGCGCCAGGGACAGTTAGTATGCCCCTCCGGAGACGACACCGGAGATTGACCGGAGTCTCCGGTCCAGACCGGAGTCTCCGGACCTCTACACCAGAATCTCTGGACCGAGTGTATCGGGCCTGCGCGCCTCAGGTTGGGCCTGGCCCATGTAACGTCCAGAACTTCTTGTTTATGCCTGTTTTACCCCTAGTGTGTGGCTGACCTATATATATATGCCCCACCCCCATATGTAAACCGGAGGATGGAATAGATGATGAGTTGAGACTCATGGCTTAGGCCAAACCCTGGATGGGAACCCCTCTCATTAGATTATCTATGAGTTGTATCAAGGCCTTCTTAATTGAAGTCGTCAAGGCGCTCTTCTAGTTCTTGTTCTCTCCCATGTATGGATTCTAGTAGTGCTAGGTCTCTCCCCTTTGGGATTATACTTGGTTGCTACTCTCTCCCTATGTGTGATTCTATCAAGAGCTTGCCAATATCTCGCAAGGGATTCTACCTTTGGTCTCTCCCTTTGTGATTCTATTGGGTTGGTGGTTCGGGCCAACGAGAGCAAACCGATTTGGGTGTGGTGTGCGTTTGTATCTTCGATTTCCCTATCGTGTTCATCGTGTTCTTCGCTCTCCTCCCCCAAATCCCCTCAAATCTATGAAGATCGGGCCACAAAAGTGGTTATAAGCCACATCATATGGTATCAGAGCCTTTAGTTGCCATGGATTCGAGTTTGTGTTGAGTTTCTAGCCACCAATTTCCTTTTTCCGGTGTAAGTGAACTCAGACCGGAGTCTCCGGAGGCCCAGACCGGAGTCCCCCCCCCCAAACAGACAGAAAATCTGCAACACTGCTTTGAGCATGGGATTTTCCCTTCACCAAAAGAGGCGCATGGAGTTGACGAAACCGATCCTATTCCCATATGCTTTAGTGATGATGTGGTACCAATCCCATGTGAGTTTGAGAGCCACTTAGCCCACTTGAGTGAGAGCAAAAGTGAGACGAGTGGCTCCACCATATGTGAGATTGTGTGCTTCCACTTTGAGGACATGAGTGATACACCGAGTGAGTTGAGAGTGGTAGTTGATAGGGCAAGTGAGGCCATCCCAATTTCTAACAACTTACCCTCTACCTCTAGTGTGTTTTCTCAGGATGTGTTGATGGAGGGGTTAACCTCTTGGGTGGCCCGATCTTCACGGATCTCGTGGTCAAATCAATGGGAAAGCGAGGGGAAAGGGAGAAGGTAGCAGAAGCGAACACACACCTCGCGAAGAACACGATGAACACACGCAAAACTCACACGATACAAGGCCGATTGCTCCCGAACGGCGACCACCGGTCCGATAGAATCCTCGCAAGGAAAGATCGGTCAACGTGCTCCCTCAAATCCACATCGGAGAGGGAAGAACACCTTGGGGAGGGTCTTGACAACTTGGAGACGAGACGTCGAACTCCAAGGCCTTGTTCAACGATGGATGCGTGATGCAAAGTCCAATCGAGGTTGGTGACGATAGTCGGTCCCCTTGGTAAAGGGGATGAGGCAAAACTAGAGATTCCACACTGGGGGTTGTCTTTAGTCTATCATCTATGCCTAAGGGATACATGACCGGTAGTACCGGACTTAGGACCGATAGTACCGGTCATCACCGGTAGTACCGCTCTGGGACCGGTAGTACCGCTTGCGGTCTTGGAGCATCCGTTGGAGCCATCAGTAGTGAGCGGTAGAAGGGGCGGTAGTACCGCTGACCGGTAGTACCGGTTCCGACAACCGGTAGTACCGCTTGAACCTAGCAGCTGCCGACCTGTCTTCTTCCGTCTCCTCTTCCAAGCCCCCGTCTTGTCGGGCTTGATGTTCCGGGCTTCCTCCCTTGCCTCCGCACTGGTCGGTGTGAACCTGTCATGCATATGTGACGGAGTATGAAGTAGAAAACCATTCAATAGGGTAGGAAGTGAACTCGCGTAGAGGAACGGATTCACCTTTGGAGTCCATGACGACTTGGCGTACGTTGGAGACCTTGATGTAGTAACGACCGTAGGTCGGGCTGCATCATCTCCCCCCCTTCAAAAAGAGTCGTCCTCGACTCTCCATGTTCCTCACGAAGTCGAAGAGGTCGAAGGACATCCTTGATCCTGGGGTTCACCATATAGTCGTCCTCGGGAAGATTGACTTGACAACACTTCAATGTTCCTTCACCCACCATGAAGCCTACAAAGCTCATGACAAAAGCGAAGCAATACTCAAAGCGTAGCCAATTCATGAACATTATATCATGAGTCCTCAAGTAGAAGGAAGTCACCTTAGCTTGTAGAGATAGCTCGATGAAGGGTGGCCATAGGTAACTCTCTTCGGTTCTTCGTGTCAACACGTGGTTGGTAGAGGTTGACATGTATGCACTTGTACCTTCACACAACAAAGACCAAGAAAAATATTTTCATGCGTGATAGAGGAGCATGTCAAATGTGGCATGTCCATTCTTGTTCACAACACTATTAGTACAATGCATGTATAGCAAATGGAATGCATATGCAAGGTCAAAGTGCATGGAAATCGTTTGAACATCATCCAAATGTGGGAATTCAAAAACTCCATACAATGTTTTAGTGTGTCACTCAAGGCAATTGACTAGAATTTTGATCAACGTCCTTGATGCGAGAATAGGAGAATTCGGCAAAAACACGCAAGGAAGATTGTCCAAAGCAACATCATTATGTGTGCAAACCAACCATTGGAAAGAGAAATTGTTCGACATGTTGGATGTCACACACAAATCATCGATAGCAAATATCATGGGAATATGAGTATCCCAAGCGGAAGCAAAAACAATATGTTTGCAAACAAACCAAATGAAAGAGCAATTGGTCCTTATGTTTGTTGCAACAACAAGACGAGATTCTTGGAAGCTCTCATGACAATACATGCTCTTAATGGAATTGTGGTTGCACACAAAACATCGGAGAGAGAAATTTTTCAACAATTTTGTTACAACACACAAAGCATCATTATCTAAAAGCGAAGAAACATGAATGTCACAAGGGGAGATAATACCATTAACATGCTTGCAAGCAAACCATAGGAAAGAGCAATTTGTCAACATGAAAGATGCAAAGCATGAAAAAGGTATCAGAGCTGGGTTCGATCTTGAACTCACTTGTGGGATGCTCTCAAGAGTTCTTTTTGTCAACTCGTGCTCAACCGAGGTTGACATTCTCGTGCGGGTACCTATACACATCATACACAAAAGGAAGAACGTGTGTGCATGGTAGAGATACACATCATCCATCATGACATATCTCTTCTTGTGCACATCACCATTAATTTCAATCAAGTATGAAATAGATGCATGGTGAGTATGCAAGTGGGGAACATGCTTATTATGGAAATCATCAAAATCTCCAAAAATTGAGAAAGCTATGGGGGCTATCTCGTTATAATCCATGTGAAACGTATTGTTGCAAGCAAAACAATTGATAGACAAATTATTCAACTTATTGCAAGCAACAGGAGAAATTGAATGAGTAACATGACAAAGCATGTCCGAAGCAATTGGAGGATACACACAAGATGCATAGCATGGCATGTTTATGGCAATAATATCGCAATCAAACAATTCCACACGATCAATATTATGCAAAGGCAAAGCATCACATTGGAATATGGATAATGTCACAAGTATCATCCATAACATGCATATCCTCACAATTCATCATGTCCACTAGTGGGATCATGGCATCATCAACATCCTTATTGTTACCTTGGTCATACCTCTCATATGAAGTGGGTGTTGTGGAAGTAGTGGTCTCCTTGTGGACGACTTCGTCTTCTTGATGTAGCCATGGCATAGCATCTACCATGTACATCTTCTCCATTCGAGGCATCATTGCTTCATGGCTTGGCGCGTCTTCCTCCATGGAACCTAGCACAACACAAGAGAACACACTAGAGGTAGAGGGTAAGTTGTTAGAAATCGAAATGGTCTCACTTGACCTATCAACTACCACTTTCAACTCACTAGGAGTATCACTCATGCCCTCCAAGTGGAAGCACTCAATCTCACATAAGGTGGAGTCACTCATCTCACTCTTGTTCTCACTCAAGTGGGCTAAGTGGCTCTCATACTCACATGGGATTGGTACCACATCATCACTCAAGCATATGGGGATAGGCTCGATTTCCTCAACTCCATGCGCCTCCTTTGGTGAAGGGAAAATCCCATGCTCCCCATTCTTGACCTTGTCGCCTTCAAAGTTGGATGCCATAAGATGGCATCATCGCTCGCCTCCATGGTCGAAGGGAAAATCCCATGCTCGACTGTTTTGTGGCCATCTCATAGTAGTGGTGGAGGTAGGCTCATGCTATCCAACTTGGCGAAGTAGAGGTCTTCATTTTACACGTTCATGAGGTCTTCGAATGCAAGCGTAGTCGTTGAAGCTTGATGGCGTGGACGAAGGCTTGCTCTTGGTGCCATTTTGGTGGTGGCACTAGTAGTTGAAGGTGCCTTGTGACGGTGTCGACGGAGGTCATTGGCGTGCCTTGCCGATGGTTGATGTAGGTGGCGCACTTGGTCGTCCATATGACGCTCATGACGATGGCCTTTGACCCTGGCACGCTTCCTTATAAGTTCTTCTAATGAGCACAAAGCATCATTAGTCTTGGCGACCATGCTCATGTTTTTGTCGAAGTCATTGTCCATGTCCTTCTTGAAGTTGTGGAGGTCGCTCTTGAACTTGTCCATTTGATGGTGGACCTTGGCGCACTCGAGTTGGAGGCTCCGTCTTGGTCGGTGCGACGTGAGGAGCTTTCCGTTATCGTTCTTGAAGTCGCCCATGCTTGTGGAGTCGTTGTTGTTGTAGCACTCCATGTCACCCAAGCATGTGGAGCCATTGTTGGTGTAGTGCTCCATCATGTTATCCATGCTTGTGGAGACATAGGCATGGTGGGTCATCGTGGATTCTTCATAGAAATCATCCTCGGTGATAGGGCAAAGGTGTATGATCTTTCGATGAGATGGCGATAATCGATTTGGTGGAGTTCGGGCTTGACGATCCGACTACACGTGCGAGCACGAGCGCCAATGCAATCGCTAGGCCAATCTCTTAGAGGTTACCGATCCAGCGTGAACACGATCAGCCTGACCAGCGAGGGTCTTAATTCCTACCTGAAATCGAGAACAAGTAAGAACCAATATTACAATCAAGATATTGCGGATTAAGAGGAAAGCTTTATTAAAGAGGTGGGACCTGAATAGGCGTGAAGTACAAGAGGCCTTTGCGATGCTCGATCCTTGGCGAAGTTGCTATAATGGCTAACTTAATGTCTAAACAAAATCCGAGTCTAGGGGGTTGGCTATGGGGAGTATTTAAGGGCGAAAAGGTGGGGTTTCGGCCAGCCATGGAAGTGGTAGCCGAATCCAACCCTAAAAGTCCTTTTCCCCTCAAATACGGACTCTAAAAAGTGGCTAATTAAAAACCTGCGAAAATTACATGGGCCTGGCCCAAAATAAAGGTGTCGTAGCACCATATTAAGCTATGGACGAATTCGTAAAGTATTGATCTGGAATATTTCGTCCAAGCCTTCTTTCTTCATTATGGTGGCCTCAAAGTTCTGAAATCTTCATCCGTGACCTTCTCTTGGATCATCACATGCTTGCTGCCATCTCCATGCATGGCCATGCTCCGATGCTTGTCCCTCTCATCCATGCTTGGTCCATCATTCCTAAGAGTAAGAAATATATCTGATTTAGGCAGCATCATATTCTCATGTATGTGAGGAATAGTTCCAAGAAACGAAAGTACCTGATAGTTAAGTTGTTTGGCACGAGATCTTGTGATGGGTCCTTGTATGTGTGTTCTTTGTAGGTACAACGGTTGTATCAATAGTAGGGATGTCCACATCATGCTCCCCTTCTTGAATTGAAGTCGTCCTCGACGCAATCTCATCTTCCTCACCAAAGTAAGGCTTCAAATCTGCAATGTTAAATGTAGGACTAACTGCACCAAAGTCTAGGCAACTCAAGTTTATATGCATTATCATTGATTTTCTCTAACACCTTAAAGGGACCAGCAGCACGTGGCATTAACTTAGACTTGCGTAAATCAGGAAAACGATCTTTACGCAAATGTAACCAAACAAGATCGCCAACATCAAACACAACATGCTTTCTCCCTTTATCTGACAAGTTTATACTTAGCATTCATGTGTTCAATGTTATCTTTAGTAGTCTTATGCAAGTTTAATATCATTTCAGCGTGTTGTGTAGCATCCAAATTATGTTGCACCGAAGAAGGTAAAGGCAATAAATTAATAGGTGCACGAGGAACAAAACCATACACAATCTCAAATGGGCACATCTTTGTGGTAGAATGCAATGAACGATTATAAGCAAATTCTGTATGAGGTAAACACTCTTCCCACAATTTTAAGTTCTTCTTTAAAACAGCCCGTAACATAGTAAACAAAGTTCTATTTACTACTTCAGTTTGACCATCAGTTTGGGGATGACATGTAGTACTAAAGAGCAATTTAGTCCCCAACTTAGCCCATAAACATCTCCAAAAGTGGCTAAGAAATTTAGTATCACGATCAGAGACAATAGTATTTGGCACACCATGCAAACGAACAATTTCACGAAAGAACAAATCAGCAATATGCGCAGCATCATCCGTTTTATGACAAGGAATAAAGTGTGCCATCTTAGAAAACCGATCCACAACAACAAAAATACTATCCCTCCCCTTCTGTGTTCGTGGCAATCCCAAAACAAGGTCCATAGAAATATCCTCCCAATGAACACTAGGAACATGAAGAGGCATATATAAACCATGTGGATTAAGGCGAGACTTAGCTTTTTGACAAGTAGTGTAGCGTGCCACAAATCTCTCAACATCTCGACGCATACGTGGCCAAAAGAAGTGTGCAGCAAGAACATCCTCCGCCTTCTTGACACCAAAGTGTCCCATCAACCCTCCTCCATGCGCCTCCTGTAACAACAAAAGACGAACAGAGCTATCTGGAATGCATAGTTTGTTAGCACGGAACAAAAATCCATCATTGAAGACAACTTGTTCCAAGTTCTACCATCTCTACAATTCTGCAACACATCTTTAAATTCAGCATCATGCACATATTGTTCCTTAATAGTTTCCAATCCAAATATTTTGAAGTCAAGTTGAGATAACAAAGCATAACGGCGTGAAAAAGCATCAGCAATAACATTATCTTTACCCTTTTTGTGTTTGATAACATAAGGAAAAGACTCAATAAATTCAACCCACTTTGCATGACGACGATTCAACTTAGCTTGACTACGAATATGTTTCAAAGATTCATGATCAGAATGAATAACAAATTCCTTAGGCCATAGATAATGTTGCCAAGTTTCTAATGTCCGAACCAACGCATATAATTCTTTATCATAAGTAGAATAGTTCAGACTAGCCCCACTCAATTGCTCACAAAAATATGCAACAGGGTTTCCCTCTTGTAATAACACCCCTCCCAAACCAATTCCACCAAAGATCACATTCAAGCTCAAAAGTCTTAGTAAAATCGGGAAGTTGGAGGAAGGAGCATGTGTTAGCTTATCTTTCAATATGAAGGCGTTGTTGTGCATCACCCCAAACAAAGGGCACATCCTTCTTGGTAAGCTCATTCAATGGGGCAATTGATCCAAAGTCTTTGACAAAGCGCCTATAAAAACCAGCGAGGCCAAGAAAACTCCTCACTTGTGTGACCGTCTTGGTCATGCCAATTCTCAATAGCTTCAATCTTGGCTGGATCCACTTCAATACCCTCTGATGTAACAACATAGCCAAGAAACGCAACTCGATTGGTGCAAAAGGTGCACTTCTCAAGGTTACCAAACAAACGTGCATCACGTAAAGCATTGAAAACAGCACGTAAATGGTCCAAATGATCCTCTAAAGATTTTCTATAAATCAGAATATCATCAAAGTAGACTACCACAAAACGTCCAATGAAAGCACGTAAAACTTCGTTTATTAATCTCATGAAAGTGCTAGGTGCATTAGTTAAACCAAACGGCATTACTAACCACTCATATAAACCGAACTTAGTTTTAAATGTTGTTTTCCATTCATCTCCTAATTTCATACGAATCTGGTGGTAACCATTACGCAAATCAACTTTAGAAAACATGGTAGAGCCACTCAATTCATCAAGCATGTCATCTAAACATGGAATAGGATGACGATATCGAATAGTAATATTATTGATAGCTCTACAATCAGTACACATGCGCGAAGAACCATCTTTCTTAGGTACCAAAATAATAGGAACAGCACAAGGGCTAAGGGGCTCACGAATATGATCTCTGTCGAGTAGTTCCTAAATTTGGCGTTGTATCTCCTTTGTCTCCTATGGATTGGTTCTATATGGCGCGCGGTTGGGCAACGTGGCACCAGAAATTAGATCAATTTGGTGCTCAATTCCTCTAATAGGAGGTAGTCCTGGTGGCAGCTCAGCGGGAAAGACGTCCTCATATTCCTGCAAAAGGTTAGCAATAGCGGGTGGCAAAGAAGGAGGCATATCCTCAAATGAAAACAGAACCTCTTTGCAGACAATTGCATAGCATTGAGTATTGTTTACATCAAGTGCAACAATATCAATTTTATTTGCAAGCATACATGGAATCTTCAAACGAATTTCAGTAGCATGTGTAGAATTAGATTTAGTGTTCTTTGGTGGTATAAAATCTGCAGCAACAATCTGATTCTCACTTTTATTTTTCTCCTCAGTTTTAGCTCTACTAGCTCTAGCAAGATCATCTTTTAAAATCTGTTCGGGAGTCATAGGTTTTAGACCAATTTTCTTTCCATCATGCATAAGAGAATAGTGATTATTTTTGCCATTATGAACAGATTCTCTATCAAATTGCCATGGTCTACCAAGTAACAAAGAACAGGCTTACATAGGTACAACATCACAATCAATAAAATCAGAATATTTACCAATAGTAAAATGCACGCGTACCGTTCTTGTTACCTTGATCTTGCGAGAACTCTCAAACCATTGGATATAATATGAATGTGGGCGTTGTCTTGTTTGAAGTGCAAGCTTCTCTACCATGTCAACACTGGCTAGATTATTACAACTCCCTCCATCAATGATGATCCGTATAGCTCTATCCTTGACAACACCACGTGTTTGGAACAGGTTGTGGCGTTGATTTTGCTCAGATTTTCTCAGTTGCACACTCAACACACGTTGTGTAATTAAGCTCCTGTATTGATCAGCAGCTTCAGCTCCCATTACCTCTGTCTCTTCATCAGCATCAGAATTGTCTCCATCTCGAGAAAAATAAGGGCTAGTGTATCTTCATCAAAGTCACTTGCTGAATCGTAGTGACCATCTTCTCGCACGATCATCACACGTTGTGTTGTGCACTGTCTCTCAATATGACCAAAACCCCAGCACTTGCGGCGTTGTATATCCTTTGTCTTACCCGTGGAAGCCATAGAAGATGCACTACGAGCAGGAGCATTGGATGATGGTGGAGGAGCAGCTGGAAATCTTGTGGTGGCCTTGGATGTGGTAGTAGCTGGTGGCGAATCACGAGGAGGCGCTGATTGTCGGGATGTCCAAGTGGATGTGCGACCTGCAGAATTATTAGTCCTCCTCCATGGTGTTTGGCGATCCTGCACTTCACGTTCAGCTTTGCAAGCAAGATGAAACAAACGAGTGATAGAATTATATTCCTTATAATCTAAGATGTGCTGGATGTCCTTGTTTAATCCACCAAAGATACGTGCAAGAATTTGTTCATTAGATTCAAGAAGACCACACCGAACCATCCCCGTTTGCAATTCCTGATAATACTCTTCTACAGAATTTTTTCCCTTGTTCTAAACGTGTCAGATTCTTTAGTAAATCACGTTGATAAGTAGGAGGTACAAAACGAACACGCATAGCAGTTTTTAAAGCAGTCCAAGTACTAGGAATAGTAGTAGGATTTAAACGACAATACTCAGACCACCAAAGGGAAGCAAATTTAGTAAATTCACATGTAGCAGAACTAACACGCATATTCTCAGGATATTTTAAGCATGCAAAACGTTGTTCTACTTCCATCTCCCATGTAAGATATGCATCAGGATTATATTTACCCTCAAAAGATGGAATATTTAATTTAAGCTTTGCAACATGATCATCATCACGCATCGGTGGTCGGCGTTGCGGTAGTAATGTCGGGACGACCAAAGGTACCGTGGAGGTTGTTCAACCTCCTCGTCAAACAGATCATCGTCGTCGGTCGTATTAGTACCGTCGTCCCCGATGTCGCAGAGCGGCAAGCTGGAAGCTCGAGGAGCGTCGGCAGCAGAGCCTCCGGTGCGGCGGCAACAACCAGCATCCGACCGTGATCGGAATGCGCCATCATGTGGGTGCTTGCGGTGCGGGCAATCGGTTCAAAAGCTCCTTGAACCGAACGTCAAGCTTGGCGTTGAAGGATTTCTAGTCCATCGATCTTGTCCATGGCGTTGGTGAGCTTGGTGTCAAACTCCCGAGCGTATCCACGTCTTCAGCTGCCGACCAAGAGCGCGGAGAAGTGGGCATGTAGTTCTTCGTTCGTCATTGTGGCGGGTTCAAGTATCTGTCATGGTTAGTCCTTAAAAGCACGGTATATACTACGAAATATGGTGGAAGTCACACGAACTGTCAAGCAATATCTGAAGCTCTTACAAGTTCTTACCAAACAGCAGGAAAAGGCGATGTGCAACCACGAGGATTAGTGGGTCCAGAGATTGAACCAAGCGATTACTAGGAGTCGAAACACCGCATGTGGAGAGTATCTGTGGAGCTCTGGGAAGGCTTAACAAAGGGGGTTAGCAATTATCAAAACAGCAATGCAAAAGTTGAAAGAATGCTCAACGACGGTACTGTGCTGGTCCTAGGCTGACTGCAGATACTGAATGCGAGCCTAGATCACCAACGATGTCACGACGCGACACAACAAGCAATGTATGTTGATATGGCACCCTGAAAAGCGAACCGAGAGGTGGAAAATCACTATGATGGCAAGTGTCTAGAACTGATCTACGGGGTCTAAAAATAGGTTAGCCCCAAAAAAAAAGTTCGAAAATTTTTATTTTGCTCCGGAAAGCGCGCAGGCGCCAAAAAAGACCGCTATAACGGCCGATGGAGAAAGGTGATCCCCGGGGTCGAAAAACAGTATAGCCAGAAAAAATTTTCGGAGGCGGTTCCAAACTTTTTTTTTTGGACTTACGACCGGTCTCTTAGCTCGACACGGACTTTAGCTAAACACGGAAACAACAAAGAAGGAAAGTAAAAAGAAATAACGAGGAAACAATAACTCTACTCGGACTCGTACCACGACAAGAAACTGATCGGATCTGTGTCGCGGTAGGAAGGCGGTGGCGGAGTATTAGGGTTTATGGTGGTAGGGTATATGGCAGCGGGATATGGTGGTGGAATATGGTGGCGGTGATCGGCGAGTGTGGCGGTGACTACTATGATCAGAACTCGAAAATCTAAGGGACGAGACACTAAGACCAGCAACTCGACGCGACGATGTAGACACAAATTCAACAATGCAAAAACTGAAAAGATAATGCGAGGCGTAGATTGGTTATGGGATGGATCTAAACTCAAACTGTGTTTTTGGCTTTTTCGTGGGTTTATATGTAAAAACAGATCTAATCTACGAAAACAGTAAAATCTCACCGAGCAACCTGAAATCTGATACCACTTGATAGGGAAAAGGTGTCCGATCTTTCAATGAGATGGCGATAATCGATTTGGTGGAGTTCGGGCTTGACGATCCCACTACACGTGCGAGCACGAGTGCCAATGCAATCGCTAGGTCAATCTCCTGGAGGTTACCGATCCTGCGTGAACACGATCAGCCTGACCAGCGAGGGTCTTAATTCCTACCTGAAATCGAGAACAAGTAAGAACCAATATTGCAATCAAGATATTGCGGATTAAGAGGAAAGATTTATTGAAGAGGTGGGATCCTGAATAGGCGCGAAGTACAGGAGGCCTCTGTGACGCCCGAGCCTTGGCGAAGTTGCTATGATGGCTAACTTAATGTCTAAACAAAATCCGAGTCTAGGAGGTCGGCTATGGGGAGTATTTAAGAGCGAAAAGGTGGGGTTTCGGCCAGCCATGGAAGTGGTGACCGAATCCAACGCTAAAAGTCCTTTTCCCCTCAAATACGGACTCTAAAAAGTGGCTAATTAAAAACCTGCGAAAATTACATGGGCCTGGCCCAAAATAAAGGTGTCGTAGCACCATATTAAGCTATTGACGAATTCGTAAAGTATTGATCTTGAATATTTCGTCCAAGCCTTCTTTCTTCATTATGGTGGCCTCAAAGTTCTGAAATCTTCATCCGTGGCCTTCTCTTGGATCATCACATGCTTGCTGCCATCTCCATGCATGGCCATGCTCCAATGCTTGTCCCCCTCATCCATGCTTGGTCCATCATTCCTAAGAGTAAGAAATATATCTGATTTAGGCAGCATCATATTCTCATGTATGTGAGGAATAGTTCCAAGAAACGAAAGTACCTGATAGTTAAGTTGTTTGGCACGAGATCTTGTGATGGGTCCTTGTATGTGTGTTGTTGTAGGTACAACGGTTGTATCAATAGTAGGGATGTCCACATCACTCGGTCCCGGAGTCCCTAGACATGCTTCACAAGACCAAGTGTTGTATATGGAAGTGGTAGAGGGTGTTGGGGATACAACGTCGAACATTACTTTACCTTGGAAGATCGTATCGTACAAGTGGCCACACTTGAGAGAAATAAACCAAGCAAAGTGAAGTTCACGCGGAACACCAAAACCAACTACTAACCAAAAAACACACACACACAAGGCCTATGGTGGATAGGTATGGAAAGTGGCATGTCAAGAACCAATCCGAAATCAAGATGCTGTTATTGGCAAGTAAAGAACCACGATGATCACAAAGCAAACAAGTCAATCCACAAGATAGGAAATATGGACAAGGAAACACACACGGTGGGATAAATGGGACTTGTGCGACGGAGAAAGTGAGCAAAGAACCAAATGATTACCTAGCGAAGACTATAAGCTCGTGTCACACAAGTACAAGGAGAGACGCTAGTTCGATTGCACAAAATTGTTGGGCTACAAGATATGCACAATAAGTACCACCTCGATGATGTTCATCGAGCTTGCGCTTCCTATTCAATGAGGCACATGTGTATCTCTTTCTTTTCTCTTTTCCTTATATATATATATTTTTCTTTTTGTATCACTCTTTTTCTTTTTCACTTGCCTCTTCCTTGTGCCAACAACTATACAAGATAACGCGCTCACAATGTTTGCTCGGAATCTACAAGGTATCCAATGTGCATAGCCCAAGCAATCATAAGAGGAACTAGTCTCAATAGGTGTTTGTTGCTCGCAAAGATAGTGGGGTTCACAAAGGAATGCAAGTGGGAGAAGTCGCGGAATGTTTATACCTTTCGTCGAAGATCTTCACCCTTTATTGTTGGATTCCGCCTTGCTCACGGAAATTGGATGGAGTAGATAGCATGAACAACGTGGATGATGATGTAGAGCTCCTTCTCCTCTTCGAAACGAGCTAAAGAACACCAAAATCCGAGTTCGAATGCAAAAGTTATGCTCAAAACGGTGAGCGGCTGAAATCTGGGAATTTGTTTTTTCTGTTCAGTACTGGGGGGTAGTACCGGTTAAGTGCGTAGTACCGGATTTTGGGCCCGGTAGTACCGGTAGGTCCCGGGACGCCCAGATTTGACGTGTTTTCGCGATTTTGGGGCGATTTGGGCGGGAAATCTTCAAGAAAAACACCAAATCGAAGGGGGAAATCAAGGAATTAGGCTATGGGAACGCAAAGGAAGGTAGATCAACAAGTTTAGAAAGTAATCCACGGATCAAAACCTACCAAAATGCACTCAAATGACAGATCGATCCAAAACACGAATTGGGGCTATTTTTGGTGGAATTTTCGAATTTATGGGGAAAAGACCAAATCGATGGGAAATCCGTGGCAACCAAAAGCTGCTGATACCAGATGGTGGAGGGGTTAACCTCTTGGGTGGCCCGATCTTCACGGATCTCGTGGTCAAATCGATGGGAAAGCGAGGGGAAAGGGAGAAGGTAGCGGAATCGAACACACACCTCGCGAAGAACACGATGAACACACGCAAAACTCACACGATACAAGGACGATTGCTCCCGAACGGCGGCCACCGGTCCGATAGAATCCTCGCAAGGAAAGATCGGTCAACGTGCTCTCTCAAATCCACATCGGAGAGGGAAGAACACCTTGGGGAGGGTCTTGACAACTTGGAGACGAGACAGCGAACTCCAAGGCCTTGTTCAACGATGGATGCGTGATGCAAAGTCCAATCGAGGTTGGTGACGATAGTCGGTCCCCTTGGTAAAGGGGATGAGGCAAAACTAGAGATTCCACACTTGGGGTTGTCTTTAGTCTATCATCTATGCCTAAGGGATACATGAGGGGTAGGGGTTATATTTATAGGCCAGCCACTAAACAAGGGTAGTTTAGGGATAAACTAGGCGAATAGGTAAGTAAAGGGGAATACATGGGCTGTGGCCCAACAGGTGTGCGCAGGCACATACATGACCGGTAGGTACCGGACTTAGGACCGGTAGTACCTCTCTAGCACCAGTAGTACCGCTTGCGGTCTTGGAGAATCCGTTGGAGGCATCAGTAGTGAGCGGTAGAAGGGGCGGTAGTGCCGGTTCCGACAACCGGTAGTACCGCTTGGACCTGGCAGCTGTCGACCTATCTTCTTCCGTCTCCTCTTCCAAGCCTCCGTCTTGTCGGGCTTGATGTTCCGGGCTTCCTCCCTTGCCTCCGTACTGGTCGGTGTGAACCTATCATGCATATGTGACGGAGTATGAAGCAGAATACCATTCAATAGTGTAGGAAGTGGACTCGCATAGAGGAACGGATTCACCTTTGGAGTCCTTGACGACTTGGCGTACGTTGGAGACATTGATGTAGTAACGACCGTAGGTCGGGCTGCATCAAGGCCACTACTTCCACAACACCCACTTCATATGAGAGGTATTACCAAGGTACCAATAAGGGTGTTGATGATGCCATGATCCCACTAGTGGACATGATGAATTGTGAGGATATGCATGCTATGGATGATACTTGTGACATTACATATGCTTTATCCACATTCCCATGTGATGCTTTGCCTTTGCATAATATTGATCATGTGGAATTGTTTGATTGCGATATCATTGCCATAAACATGCCATGCTATGCATCTTGTGTGTATCCTCCAATTGCTTTGGACTTGCCTTGTCATGCTAGTCATTCAATTTCTCCCGTTGCTTGCGATAAGATGAATGCTTGCTATTTCACTTGTTTTGCTTGCAACAATATTGATCATATGCGTTATAATGAGATGGCCCCCATAGCTTTCTCAATTTTTGGAGATTTTGATGATTGCCATGATAAGCATGTTCCCCACTTGCATACTCACCATGCATCTATTTTATACTTGATTGACATTACTGGTGATGTGCACAAGAAGAGATACGTCATGATGGATGATGTGTATCTCTACCATGCACACACGTTCTTCCTTTTACATATGATGTGTGTAGGTACCCGCACAAGAATGTCAACCTCGGTTGAGCACGAGTTGACAAAAAGAGCTCTAGAGAGCATCCCACAAGTGAGTTCAAGATCGAACCTAGCTCTGATACCTTGTGCATGCTTTGCATATTTCATGTTGGCAAATTGCTCTTTCCTATGGTTTGATTGCAAGCATGTTAATGGTATTATCTTCCCTTGTGACATTCATGTTTCTTCGCTTCTAGATAATGATCCTTTGTGTGTTGCAACAAAAATGTTGAACATTTTCTCTTTCCAATGTTTTGCGTGCAACCACAATTCCATTAAGAGCATGTATTGTCATGAGAGCTTCCAAGAATCTCGTCTTGTTATTGCAACAAACATAAGGACCACTTGCTCTTTTGGTTTGTTTGCAAACACGTTACTTTGGCTTCCGCTTGGGATACTCATTTTCCCATGATATTTGCTATCGATGATTTGTGTGTGACATCCAACATGTCGAACAATTTCTCTTTCCAATGGTTGGTTTGCACACATAATGATGTTGCTTTGGACATTCTTCCTTGCATGTTTTTGCCGAATTCTCCTATTCTCGCATCAAGGACGTTGATCAAAATTCTAGTCAATTGCCTTGAGTGCCACACTAAAACATTGTATGGAGTTTTTGAGTTCCCACATTTGGATGATGTTCAAACGCTAAAAGTCCTTTTCCCCTCAAATACGGACTCTAAAAAGTGGCTAATTAAAAACCTGCGAAAATTACATGGGCCTGGCCCAAAATAAAGGTGTCGTAGCACCATATTAAGCTATTGACGAATTCGTAAAGTATTGATCTTGAGTGCCACGGATGAAGATTTCAGCTTGTGGATTGACTTGTTTGCTTTGTGATCATCGTGGTTCTTTACTTGCCAATAACAACATCTTGATTTCGGATTGGTTCTTGACATGCCACTTTCCATACCTATCCACCATAGGCCTTGTGTGTGTGTGTTTTTTGGTTAGTAGTTGGTTTTGGTGTTCCGCGTGAACTTCACTTTGCTTGGTTTATTTCTCTCAAGTGTGGCCACTTGTACGATACGATCTTCCAAGGTAAAGTAATGTTCGACGTTGTATCCCCAACACCCTCTACCACTTCCATATAAAACACTTGGTCTTGTGAAGCATGTCTAGGGACTCCGGGACCGAGTGATGTGGACATCCCTACTATTGATACAACCGTTGTACCTACAACAACACACATACAAGGACCCATCACAAGATCTCGTGCCAAACAACTTAACTATCAGGTACTTTCGTTTCTTGGAACTATTCCTCACATACATGAGAATATGATGCTGCCTAAATCAGATATATTTCTTACTCTTAGGAATGATGGACCAAGCATGGATGAGGGGGACAAGCATTGGAGCATGGCCATGCATGGAGATGGCAGCAAGCATGTGATGATCCAAGAGAAGGCCACGGATGAAGATTTCAGAACTTTGAGGCCACCATAATGAAGAAAGAAGGCTTGGACGAAATATTCAAGATCAATACTTTACGAATTCGTCAATAGCTTAATATGGTGCTACGACACCTTTATTTTGGGCCAGGCCCATGTAATTTTCGCAGGTTTTTAATTAGCCACTTTTTAGAGTCCGTATTTGAGGGGAAAAGGACTTTTAGCGTTGGAACTCAAAAACAATTTTAGTCCCACATTGTATGGAGTTTTTGAGTTCCCACATTTGGATGATGTTCAAACGATTTCCATGCACTTTGACCTTGCATATGCATCCCATTTTCTATACATGCATTATGCTAATAGTATTGTGAAGAAGAATGGACATGCCATATTTGACATGCTCCACTATCACGCACGAAAATATTTTGCTTGGTCTTTGTTGTGTGAAGGTACAAGTGCATACACGTCAACCTCTACCAACCCCGTGTTGACAAGAAGAACCGAAGAAAGTTACCTATGGCTACCCTTCATCGAGCTATCTCTACAAGCTAAGGTGACTTCCTTCTAATTGAGGACTCATTCTATAATCTTCATGAATTGGCTACGCTTTGAGTGTTGCTTCGCTTTTGTCGTGAGCTTTGTAGGCTTCATGGAAGGTGAAGGAACATTGAAGTTTTGTCAAGTCAATCTTCCCGAGGACGACTATATGGTGAACCCCAGGATCAAGGATGTCCTTCGACCTCTTCTACTTCGTGATGAACATGGAGAGTCGAGGACGACTCTTTTTGAAGGGAGGGGAGATGATGCAGCCCGACCTACGGTCGTTACTACATCAAGGTCTCCAAATTATGCCAAGTCGTCATGGACTCCAAAGGTGAATCCGTTCCTCTATGCGAGCCCACTTCCTACCCTAGTGAATGGCATGCTACTTCATACTCCGTCACATATGCATGATAGGTTCACACCGACCAGTACGGAGGCAAGGGAGGAAGCCCGGAACATCAAGCCCGACAAGACGGAGGCTTGGAAGAGGAGACGGAAGAAGACATGTCGATAGCTGCCAGGTGATGTGGACATCCCTACTATTGATACAACCGTTGTACCTACAGCAACACACATACAAGGACCCATCACAAGATCTCGTGCCAAACAACTAAACTATCAGGTACTTTCGTTTCTTGGAACTATTCCTTACATACATGAGAATATGATGCTGCCTAAATCAGAAATGTTTCTTACTCTTAGGAATGATGGACCGAGCATGGATGAGAGGGACAAGCATTGGAGCATGGCCGTGCATGGTGATGGCAGCAAGCATGTGATGATCCAAGAGAAGGCCACGGATGAAGATTTCAGAACTTTGAGGCCACCATAATGAAGAAAGAAGGCTTGGACGAAATATTCAAGATCAATACTTTACGAATTCGTCCATAGCATAATATGGTGTCATGACACCTTTATTTTGGGCCAGGCCCATGTAATTTTCAGGATTTTAATTAGCCACTTTTTAGAGTCCGTATTTGAGGGGAAAAGGACTTTTAGGGTTGGATTCGGCCACCACTTCCATGGCTGGCCGAAACCCCACCTTTTCGCCCTTAAATACGCCCCATAGCCGAACCTTTAGACTCGGATTTTGTTTAGACATTAAGTTAGCCATAGTCGCAACTTCGCCAAGGCTCGCGCGTCGCAGAGCCCTCTTGTACTGCACCTATTCAGATCCCACCTCTTTCAATAAAGCTTTCCTCTTAATCCGCAATATCTTGATTGCAATATTGGTTCTTACTTGTTCTCGATTTCAGGTAGGAATTAAGACCCTCACTGGTCAGGCTGATCGTGTTCACGCAGGATCGGTAACCTCCAGGAGATTGGCCTAGCGATTGCATTGGCGCTCGTGCTCGCACGTGTAGTCGGATCGTCAAGCCCGAACTCCACCAAATCGATTATCGCCATCTCATCGAAAGATCGGACACCTTTGCCCTATCAAGTGGTATCAGATTTCAGGTTGCTCGGTGAGATTTTACTGTTTTTCATAGATTAGATCTGTTTTACCTATAACCCACGAAAAAGCCAAAAACACAGTTAGAGTTTAGATCCATCCCATAACCAATCTACGCCTCGCATTATCTTCTCAGTTTTTGCATTGTTGAATTTGTGTCTACATCGTCGCGTCGAGTTGCTGGTCTTAGTGTCTCGTCCCTTAGAGTTTCGAGTTCTGATCATACTAGTCACCGCCACACTCGCCGCTCACCGCCATATATACCCTGCCACCATATTCCGCCGCCATATACCCGCCACCATAAAACCTAATACTCATACCGCCTTCCTACCGCGACACGGATCCGTCGGTTTTTCTGTGGTAGTGCGAGTCCGATGAGTTATGTTTCCTCGTTTTTTCTTTTGACTTTCCTTCTTTGTTTTTTCCGTTTTCAGCAAAAGTCCGTGTCGAGCAAAGAGTCCGGTCGTAAGTCCAAAAGGAGAGAAAAAAAAAAAAAAAAAAAAAAAAATTTCTGGCTATACTATTTTTCGACCCCGGGGATCACTTTTCTCCATGGGCCGTTATAGCGATATTTTTTGGCGCTTCCGAGCAAAATAAAAATTTGAAAAAATTTTGGGGCTAACCTCTTTTAGACCCGTAGATCGATTCTAGACACTCGCCATCATAGTGATTTTCTGCATCTCGGATCGCTTTTGGTGCTATATCATCATACAAGCTTGTTGTGTCGCGTCGTGACATCGTTGGTGATCTAGGCTCGCGTCTCTAGTACGGTCTAGCCTAGGACCAGACAGCATCGTCGTTGAGCATTCTTTCAACTTTTGCATTCTTTGTTTTGATAATTGCGACCCCTTTGCTAAGCCTTCCAGAGCTCCAGATACTCTCCACGTCGGTGTTGACTCGGTACTCGCTTGGTTCAATCTCGGACCCACCGATCCTCGTGGTTGCATCGCCTTTTCCTGCGTTTGGTAAGAACTTGTAAGAGCTTCAGATATTGCTTGACGGGTTACGCGTGACTTCCACCATATTCCCGTAGTATATACCTGTGCTTGTTAAGGACTAACCATGACAGATACTTCGCGGAACCCTGCCACCATGACGAACGAAGAACTACATGCCACTTCTCCGCTCACTGGGTCGGCGCGAAGACGTGGACACGCCGCCTAGGGAGTTTGACACCAAGCTCACCAACGCGTGGACAAGATCGATGGACTCGAGAAATCCTTCAACGCCAAGCTTGACGCTCGGTTCAAGGAGCTTCGAACCGATTGCCCGCACCGGCACCCACATGGTGCACGACGATTCCGATCACGGCTCGGATGCTGCGGGCTACCGCCGCACCCGGCGGCTCTGCTGCGACCGACGTTCCTCGGACTTCCGTGCTGCTGCGACATTGGGGATGTACGACGGGTACTACTACGACCCCGACGGCGATCTGTTTGACGAGGAGGTTGAACAACCTCCACAGTACTGCTGGTCGTCCCGACATTACTACCGCAACGCCACCGATGCGTAATGATGATGATCATGTTGCAAAGCTTAAATTAAATATTCCATCTTTTGAGGGTAAATATAATCGATGCATATCTTACATGGGAGATGGAAGTAGAACAACGCTTTGCATGCTTAAAATATCCCGAGAATATGCGTGTTAGTCTGCTACATGTGAATTTACTAAATTTGCTTCCTTTGGTGGTCCGAGTATTGTCGTTTAAATCCTACTACTATTCCTAGTACTTGGTGCTTTAAAACTGCTATGCGTGTTCGCTTTGTACCTCCCACTTATCAACGTGATTTACTAAAGAATCGACACGCTTAGAGCAAGGGAAAAATTCGTAGAAGAGTATTATCGTGAATTGCAAACGGGATGGTTAGGTGTGGTCTTGTAGAATCTAATGAACAAATGCTTGCACGCTTCTTTGGTGGATTAAACAAGGACATTCAGACATATTAGATTATAAGGAATATAATTCTATCACTCGTTTGTTTCATCTTGCTTGCAAAGCTGAACGTGAAGTGCGGATCGCCAAACACCATGGAGGAGGACTAATAATTCTGCAGTCGCACATCCACTTGGACATCCCGACAATCGGCGCCTCCTCGTGATTCGCCTCCGCCTACTACCACATCCAAGGCCACCACAAGATTTCCAATGCTTCTCCACCATCATCCAATGCTCCCGCTCGTAGTGCATCTTCTATGGCTTCCACGGTAAGACTAAGGATATACAATGCCGCAAGTCTTTGGGGTTTTGGTCATATTGAGAGACAGTGCACAACACAACGTGTGATGATGGTGCGAGAAGATGGTGAATACGATTCCGTGAGTGACTTCGATGAAGATACACTAGCCCTTATTTCTGCTCGAGATGGAGACAATTCTGATGATGATGACGAGCCAGAGGTAATGGGAGTCTGGCTGATCAATACAAGAGTTTAATTACACAACGTGTGTTGAGTGTGCAATTGAGCAAATCGAGCAAGATCAACGCCACAACCTGTTCCAAACACGTGGTGTTGTCAAGGAAAGAGCTATACGGATCATCATTGATGGAGGAGTTGTAATAATCGGCGGTGTTGACATGGTAGAGAAGCTTGCGCCCAACAAGACAACGCCCACATTCATACTACATCCAATGGTTTGAGAGTTCTCAAGAAGATCAAGGTAACAAGAACGATGCAGCGTGCATTTTACTATTGGTACATATTCGATTTTGTTGATTGTGATGTTGTACCTATGCAAGCTTGTTCTTTGTTACTTGGTAGACCATGGCAATTTGATAGAGAATCGTTCATAATGGCAAATCTAACCACTATTCTCTTATGCATGATGGAAAGAAAATTGGTCTAAAACCTATGACTCCGACAGATTTTAAAAGATGATCTTGCTAGAGCTAGTAGAGCTAAACCGAGGAGAAAAATAAAAGTGAGAATCAGATTGTTGCAGATTTTATACCACCAAAGAACACTAAATGATTCTACACATGCTACGAAATTGCTTGAAGAGTCCATGTATGCTTGCAAATAAAATTGATATTCTGAACTAGATGTAAACAATACTCAATGTTATGCAATTGTATGCAAAGAGGTTTTGTTTTCATTTGAGGATATGCCTCCTTCTTTGCCACCGCTATTGCTAACCTTTTGCGTGAATATGAGGACGTATTTCCGTGAGTTGCCACCGTGACTACCTCCTATTAGAGGAATTGAGCACCAAATTGATCTAATTCCTGGTGCCACGTTGCCCAACCGCGCCATATAGAACCAATCCAGAGGAGACAAAGGAGATACAACGCCAAATTCGGGAACTACTCGACAGAGATCATATTCGTGAGTCCCTTAGCCCTTGTGCTGTTCCTATTATTTTGGTGCCTAAGAAAGATGGTTCTTCGCATGTGTACCGATTGTAGAGCTATCAATAATATTACTATTCGATATCGTCATCCTATTCCACGTTTAGATGACATGCTTGATGAATTGAGTGGCTCTACCATGTTTTCTAAAGTTGATTTGCGTAGTGGTTACCACCAGTTCGTATGAAATTAGGAGATGAATGGAAACAGCATTTAAAACTAAGTTCGGTTTATATGAGTGGTTAGTAATGCCGCTTGGTTTAACTAATGCACCTAGCACTTTCATGAGATTAATGAACGAAGTTTTACGTGCTTTCATTGGACGTTTGTGGTAGTCTATTTTGATGATATTCTGATTTATAGCAAATCTTTAGAGGAACATTTGGACCATTTACGTCTTTGTTTTCAATGCTTTACGTGATGCACGTTTGTTTGGTAACCTTGAGAAGTGCACCTTTTGCACCAATCGAGTTGCGTTTCTTGGCTATGTTGTTACATCACATGGTATTGAAGTGGATCCAGCCAAGATTGAAGCTATTGAGAATTGGCCGCAGCCCAAGACGGTCACACAAGTGAGGAGTTTTCTTGGCCTCGCTGGTTTTTATAGGCGCTTTGTCAAAGACTTTGGATCAATTGCCGCTGCTGAATGAGCTTACCAAGAAGGATGTGCCCTTTGTTTGGGGCGATGCACAACAAGCCTTCGTCATATTGAAAGATAAGCTAACACATGCTCCTTACTACAACTTCGATTTTACTAAGACTTTTGAGCTTGAATGTGATGCTAGTGGAATTGGTTTGGGAGGGTGTTATTACAAGAGGAAAACTGTTGCATATTTTAGTGAGAAATTGAGTGGGGCTAGTCTGAACTATTCTACTTATGATAAAGAATTATATGCGTTGGTTCGGACATTAGAAACTTGGCAACATTATCTATGGCCTAAGGAATTTGTTATTCATTCGATCATGAATCTTTGAAGCATATTCGTAGTCAAGCTAAGTTGAATCGTCATGCAAAGTGGGTTGAATTTATTGAGTCTTTCCTTATGTTATCAAACACAAAAGGGTAAAGATAATATTATTGTCGATGCTTTGTCACGCGTTATGCTTTGTTATCTCAACTTGACTTCAAAATATTTGGATTGGAAACTATTAAGGAACAATATGTGCATGATGCTGAATTTAAAGATGTGTTGCAGAATTGTAGAGATGGTAGAACTTGGAACAAGTTCGCCTTCAATGATGGATTTGTGTTCCGTGCTAACAAACTATGCATTCCAGATAGCTCTGCCTTTTTGTTGTTACAGGAGGCGCATGGAGGAGGATTGATGGGACACTTTGGTGTCAAGAAGACGGAGGATGTTCTTGCTACACACTTCTTTTGGCCATGCGTCGAGATGTTGAGAGATTTGTGGCGCTGCAATACTTGTCAAAAGCTAAGTCTCGCCTTAATCCACATGGTTTGTATATGCCTCTTCCTGCTCCTAGTGTTCCTTGGGAGGATATTTCTATGGACTTTGTTTTGGGATTGCCACGAACACGTAAGGGAGGATAGTATTTTGTTGTTGTGGATCGGTTTTCTAAGATGGCACACTTTATTCCTTGTCATAAAGCGGATGATGTTGCGCATATTGCTGATTTGTTCTTCGTGAAATTGTTCGTTTGCATGGTGTGCCAAATACTATTGTCTCGATCGTGATACTAAATTTCTTAGCCACTTTTGGAGATGTTTATGGGCTAAGTTGGGGACTAAATTGCTCTTTAGTACTACATGTCATCCCCAAACCGATGGTCAAACCAAGTAGTAAATAGAACTTTGTCTACTATGTTACGGGCTGTTTTAAAGAAGAACTTAAAATTGTGGGAAGAGTGTTTACCTCATATAGAATTTGCTTATAATCGCTCATTGCATTCTACCACAAAGATGTGCCCATTTGAGATTGTGTATGGTTTTGTTCCTCGTGCACCTATTGATTTATTGCCTTTACCTTCTTGATTGCAACATAATTTGGATGCTACACAACGCTGAAATGATATTAAACTTGCATAAGACTACTAAAGATAACATTGAACACATGAATGCTAAGTATAAACTTGTGGGATAAAGGAGAAAGCATGTTGTGTTTGATGTTGGCGATCTTGTTTGGTTACATTTGCGTAAAGATCGTTTTCCTGATTTACGCAAGTCTAAGTTAATGCCACGCGTCTTTGGTCCCTTTAAGGTGTTAGAGAGAATCAATGATAATGCATATAAACTTGAGTTGCCTGCAGACTTTGTGCAGTTAGTCCTACATTTAACATTGCAGATTTGAAGCCTTACTTTGGTGAGGAAGATGAGATTGCGTCGAGGGGCGACTTCAATTCAAGAAGGGGAGCATGATGTGGACATCCCTACTATTGATACAACCGTTGTACCTACAGCAACACACATACAAGGACCCATCACAAGATCTCGTGCCAAACAACTATCGTGTACTTTCGTTTCTTGGAACTATTCCTTACATACATGAGAATATGATGCTGCCTAAATCGAAATGTTTCTTACTCTTAGGAATGATGGACCGAGCATGGATGAGAGGGACAAGCATTGGAGCATGGCCGTGCATGGTGATGGCGAGAAGCATGTGATGATCCAAGAGAAGGCCACGGATGAAGATTTCAGAACTTTGAGGCCACCATAATGAAGAAAGAAGGCTTGGACGAAATATTCAAGATCAATACTTTACTTCGTCCATAGCATAATATGGTGTCATGACACCTTTATTTTGGGCCAGGCCCATGTAATTTTCAAGGATTTTAATTAGCCACTTTTAGAGTCCGTATTTGAGGGAAAAGGACTTTTAGGGTTGGATTCGCCACCACTTCCATGGCTGGCGAAACCCCACCTTTTCGCCTTAAATACGCCCCATAGCCGAACCTTTAGACTCGGATTTTGTTTAGACATTGTTAGCCATAGTCGCAACTTCGCCAAGGCTCGAGCGTCAGAGGCCTCTTGTACCGCACCTATTCGTGATCCCACCTCTTTCAATAAAGCTTTCCTCTTAATCCGCAATATCTTGATTGCAATATTGGTTCTTACTTGTTCTCGATTTCAGGTAGGAATTAAGACCCTCGCTGGTCAGGCTGATCGTGTTCACGCAGGATCGGTAACCTCCAGGAGATTGGCCTAGCGATTGCATTGGCGCTCGTGCTCGCACGTGTAGTCGGATCGTCAAGCCCGAACTCCACCAAATCGATTATCGCCATCTCATCGAAAGATCGGACACCTTTGCCCTATCACCAGGTCTAGGCGGTACTACCGGTTGTCGGAACCGGTACTACCGGTCAGCGGTACTACCGCCCCCTTCTACCGCTCGCTACTGACGGCTCCAACGGATGCTCCAAGACCGCAAGCGGTACTACCTGTGCTAGAGAGGTACTACCGGTGATGACCGGTACTACCGGTCCTAAGTCCGGTACTACCGGTCATGTCTGCCTGCGCGCACCAGTTGGGCCATAGCCCATGTATTCCCCTTTACTTACCTATTCGCCTAGTTTATCCCCAAACTACCCTTGTTTAGTGGGTGGCCTATAAATAGAGCCCCCACCCCTCATGTATCCCTTAGGCATAGATGATAGACTAAAGACAACCCTCATTGTGGAATCTCTAGTTTTTCCTCATCCCCTTTACCAAGGGGACCGACTATCGTCACCAACCTCGATTGGACTTTGCATCACGCATCCATCGTTGAACAAGGCCTTGGAGTTCGATGTCTCGTCTCCAAGTTGTCAAGACCCTCCCCAAGGTGTTCTTCCCTCTCCGATGTGGATTTGAGGGAGCAAGTTGACCGATCTTTCCTTGCGAGGATTCTATCGGACCGGTTGCCGCCGTTCGGGAGCAATCGGCCTTGTATCATGTGAGTTTTGTGTGTGTTCATCGTGTTCTTCGCGAGGTGTGTGTTCGCTTCCGCTACCTTCTCCCTTTCCCATCGCTTTCCCATCGATTTGACCACGAGATCCGTGAAGATCGGGCCACCCAAGAGGTTAACCCCTCCATCAGCGACCTTGTGTGGATACACTTAAGTAAAGACCGCTTCCCCAAGGAACGCGACTCCAAACTCAAGCCAAGGGGTGATGGACCATTCCAATTGCTCAAGAGGATCAACAACAACGCTTATATCATCGATATCCCAACATCAAAGTATCTTGTGAGCTCAACATTCAATGTCAAGGACCTCTCACCCTATCATGGAGAAGATGAAGTTGAGAAAGTTGAAGAGTCGAGGACGACTCTTTCCCAAGGGGGGGGGGAGCTGATGCATCCCGTCCTACGACCGCTACTACATCTACTCCCACGAGCTCCCCAAGTGGACCCATGACTCGCGCCCGAGCCAAACTCCTTCAAGCTAAGGTGAACTCACTCCTCTCCTTGTGTGACTTCGATACACCCTTGGATGGCCTGCTACTTCATACCCATACCTTGTGCATCATCAGGTACGAAGAGAAGGACCCACAGAACAGAGGAGCACTTGCGGAAGAGACCAAATGCTCTCTCGTCACGGTACTACCACTGACCGGCGACGGTACTACCTCCCGCGGCACTACCGCCTACCGCCACCAACAGAAGACCCAAGAAGCCAAATGCTCTTCACATCGGGCGGTACTATCGCCCAAGAACCCAGATTTACACCGGACGACTCATTACCTCGCCATCGCCACCAATGAAGGCTCCAAGAAGTCCCAGATCGACAAGCGGTACTACCGGGTCGAGCGGTACATTGCAAGATGACCGTACTACCGGTCTAGATGGACCGATACTACCGGACGACACAGAACCTGATCGTGTTAATTCGGCCCAGCACCTTGTAACCCTCTCTATATTTCGCTATTTGTCCCCAAAATACCCCTGTTTATGTGGTTGGCCTATATATAGCCCCCACCCTCTATTGTAAACCCTAGACTTGGATAATAATAGATTAAGGAAACCCTTTGAGGAACTTACATCTATTGGTCTCATGCTCCTACCAAGGAGCACCGGATTATCCACCCACCTCTTGGATCTTGCCTAGTGCGTTCAAGTTGTACAAGGCCTTGGGTTATCGGTTTCTTGCCCCCAAGTCGTCAAGATCTCATCAAGCACCTCGTCCCCCGTTGTTGGCGTGGAGAGCGAGCTTCGCCCAACACCGATCCTAGAGATTATGTTGGACCGGTTGCCACCGGCGTGAGCTATCAGCGTGTATCGTGTTTTGTGTGCGTGAGTTCGTCGGGTTCTTCGTGTGCGTGTGTTCGTGGATTTCACCCCCTTTCCCCCTTCCACCGCTTTACCCTCGATTCCCGCGGAGATTCGTGAAAGATCGGGCCAACCCAAGGGTTACCCCATAACATGTAGGTACAACGGTTGTATCAATAGAAGGGATGTCCACATCAGGGGGGACCATCATCTCCAAGCTTGGCGTCTCTTGCTGTGGCCCAACTGGTGCGCGCAGGCAGACATGACCGGTAGTACCGGACTTAGGACCGGTAGTACCAGTCATCACCGGTAGTACCGCTCTAGCACCGGTAGTACCGCTTGCGGTCTTGGAGCATCCGTTGGAGCCAAGATGGCAGAGTAGGGCGGTAGTATCACGACGGTAGTACCGGTTCACAACCGTAGTACCGCCTGACCGGCACATCGACTGCCTTCTTCCGTCTCCTCTTCCAAGCCTCCGTCTTGTCGGGCTTGATGTTCCGGGCTTCCTCCCTTGCCTCCGTACTGGTCGGTGTGAACCTATCATGCATATGTGATGGAGTATGAAGTAGCATGCCATTCACTAGGGTAGGAAGTGGGCTCGCATAGAGGAACAGATTCACCTTTGGAGTCCATGACGACTTGGCATAAGTTGGAGACCTTGATGTAGTAACGACCGTAGGTCGGGCTGCATCAGTCGCCCTCTTCGAAGATCATCTCTTTCTTGTTCTTGTTTAGTCTTGATGCTTGGCGAAGGACTTGTTGCTCGATCGTAGCTCTTGTGTCTTCATGGAGTTTCTTCATTGTGTGGGCGCGCTTGACAACGTCCATATTGGCACGTTCATGAAGTGGTAGTGGAAGGATATCGAGCGCGGTGAGAGGCTCGAAGCCGTAGACGATCATGAACGGGCTCCTCATGGTGGTGGAGTGCTTGGCGTGGTTGTAGGAGAACTCGGCGTGTGGAATACATTCCTCCCAGTCTTTAAGGTTCTTCTTTATCAATACCCGGAGGAGTGTGCCAAGACTTCGATTGACGACCTCGGTTTGTCCATCGGTTTGAGGATGCGAGGCGGACGAGAAGAGGAGCTTGATGTCGAGCTTGGCCATGAGAGTCTTGCAGAAGTAGAATTTTACGTCGCGGTCGGAGACGATTGTTCTTGGTACACCGTGTAGCCGAATTATTTCCCTGAAAAACAAATTTGCTACATGTGAAGCATCATCGGTCTTATGGCACGGAATGAAATGTGCCATTTTTGAAAAGCGATCCACTACTACAAATATAGAGTCATGTCCATGTTTAGATCTAGGCAAGCCTAAAACAAAGTCCATGCTAATGTCCGACCAAGGTGCATGAGGGATAGGCAATGGCATATAAAGACCAAAGGGGTTGGACATAGACTTAGCTTGGATACATGTAGTGCATCGTTGTACGTGGCGCTCCACGTCGCGCTTCATCTTTGGCCAAAAGTAGTGAGTGGAGAGCATGTCATATGTCCTGTCACGGCCAAAGTGACCCATAAGGCCTCCACCATGGGACTCTTGAAGAAGCAAAAGTTGGAGAGACAATTTCGGAATGCAAAGCTTGATTTGTTTGAAAAGAAAACCCTTATGCAAATAGAAATCATCAATCCCTTTGTCTATTGAACATTTTCCAAAAATTGGTCCAAAGAAAGGGTCGGACGCGTACAAAGATTTGACGTCATCAAGACCCAAGACATTTACTTCGAGTCGTGTAAGAAGGCTTGTGTTTTTGCGAGACAAGGCGTCCGCTACCACATTTTCTTTGCCCTTCTTGTATTTGACAATGTAAGGAAAAGACTCCATGAACTCAACCCATTTGGCGTGCCTTTTACTCAAATTGGCTTGGCCCTTAAGATACTTCAACGACTCATGGTCGGAATGGATGATAAATTCTTTGGGCCAAAGATAGTGTTGCCACACTTGAAGAACGCGAACCAAGGCAAAAAGTTCTTTGTCATAAATGGGATAGTTTAGGCGTGCGCCATCAAGTTTCTCACTATGGTAAGCAATAGGACGCCCATTTTGCATAAGGACGCCACCAATGCCAGTACCACTAGCGTCACATTCAATCTCAAAGGTTTTTGTGAAAATTAATGCAAGAAGTGGTGCTTGGTGAGCCTCTTTTGAGCTCATCAAAAGCCTTTTTGTTGCTTTTCCCCAAACGAACGTGACATTTTTCTTGGTCAATTCGTTGAGGGGCAAGCAATGGTAGAAAAGTCTTTCAAAGCGACGGTAAAAGCCACCAACCCATGAAAACTACGAAGTTCAAGAACATTTGTAGGATGGGCCAATCGTATGTCCTTGACTTTTGAGGCATCAACTTCAATGCCATTAGAAGACACAACAAAACCAAGGAAAATCAGCTTGTCTTTTGCAAAAGTGCACTTTGGGAGATTAGCATAAAGCTTTTCATGACGAAGGATTTGAAGGACCTCCTTAACATGAGTAACATGCTCCTCTAGTGACTTGCTATAGACAAGAATGTCGTCAAAGTAAACAACTACACTCTTCCCAATGAGAGATCTCAAAATATGGTTCATGAGATGCATGAAGGTAGATGGGGCATTAGACAAGCCAAAAGGCATAACCAACCATTCATAGAGACCAAGCTTGGTCTTGAAGGCGGTTTTCCACTCATCACCTTCGGCCATGCGAATTTGGTGGTAACCACTACGAAGATCAATTTTCGAAAATATAGTGGCTCCACATAACTCATCAAGCATGTCATCAAGACGCGGTATAGGATGTCGATAACGGACGGTGATAGCATTGATTGGACGGCAGTCCATGCATAACCGCAACGTATCATCCGTTTTTGGAACTAGAATCACGGGGACCGCGCTTGGGCTAGTGCTTACTTGGATCAAACCTGATGTGGACATCCCTACTATTGATACAACCATTGTACCTACAGCAACACACATACAAGGACCCATCACAAGATCTCGTGCCAAACAACTTAACTATCAGGTACTTTCGTTTCTTGGAACTATTCCTCACATACATGAGAATATGATGCTGCCTAAATCAGATATATTTCTTACTCTTAGGAATGATGGACCAAGCATGGATGAGAGGGACAAGCATTGGAGCATGGCCATGCATGGAGATGGCAGCAAGCATGTGATGATCCAAGAGAAGGCCAGATGAAGATTTGAACTTTGAGGCCACCATAATGAAGAAAGAAGGATTGGACGAAATATTCAAGATCAATACTTTCAATTCGTCCATAGCTTAATATGGTGTCATGACACCTTTTATTTTGGGCCAGCCCATGTAATTTTCGCAGGATTTTAATTAGCCACTTTTTAGAGTCCGTATTTGAGGGGAAAAGGACTTTTAGGGTTGGATTCGGCCACCACTTCCATGGCTGGCCGAAACCCCACCTTTTCGCCCTTAAATACGCCCCATAGCCGAACCTCTAGACTCGGATTTTGTTTAGACATTAAGTTAGCCATAGTCGCAACTTCGCCAAGGCTCGAGCGTCGCAGAGGCCTCTTGTACTTCGCCAAGGATCCCACCTCTTCAATAAAGCTTTCCTCTTAATCCGCAATATCTTGATTGCAATATTGGTTCTTACTTGTTCTCGATTTCAGGTAGGAATTAAGACCCTCGCTGGTCAGGCTGATCGTGTTCACGCAGGATCGGTAACCTCCAGGAGATTGGCCTAGCGATTGCATTACCTCGTGCTACGTGTAGTCGGATCGTCAAGCCCGAACTCCACCAAATCGAATATCGCCATCTAATCGAAAGATCGGACACCTTTGCCCTATCAAGTGGTATTAGATTTCAGGTTGCTCGGTGAGATTTTACTGTTTTCGTAGATTAGATCTGTTTTTACCTATAACCACGAAAAAGCCAAAACAGTTATAGTTTAGATCCATCCCATAACCAATCTACGCCTCGCATTATCTTTTCGCTTTTGCATTGTTGAATTTGTGTCTACATCGTCGCGTCGAGTTCGGTCTTAGTGTCTCGTCCCTTAGAGTTTCGAGTTCGATCATAATAGTCCGCCACACTCACGATCACCGCCACCATATTCCGCCACCATATTCCGCCATATACACAGCCACCATAAACCCTAATACTGGCCATCAGCTTCCTACCATGACAGATCCGATCCGTTTCACATGTACGAGTCCGAGTAGAGTTACTGTTTCCTAGTTATTTCTTTTGACTTTCCTTCTTTGTTGTTTCCGTGTTCAGCTAAAGTCCGTGTCGCGCTAAGAGTCCGGTCGTAAGTCCAGAAGGAGAGCAAAAAAAAAAATTCTGGCTATACTAGTTTTCGGCTTTGGGGATCACTTTTCTCCATCGGCCGTTATAGCGATATTTTTTTGGCGCCTGCGCGCTTTCCGGAGCAAAATAAAAAATTTCGAAATTTTTTTTTGGGGCTAACCTCTTTTTAGACCCCGTAGATCAGTTCTAGACACTCGCCATCATAGTGATTTTCTGCATCTCGGTTCGCTTTTCAGGGTGCCATATCATCATACAGTGCTTGTTGTGTCGCGTCGTGACATCGTTGGTGATCTAGGCTCGCGTCTCTAGTACTATCAGCCTAGGACCAAAGACAAGTCGTTGAGCATTCTTTCAACTTTTGCATTGTTGTTTTGATAATTGCTAACCCCTTGCTAAGCTTCCTTCCCGAGCTCCACGGATATTCTCCACGCACGGTGTCTCGCCTCCGGTAATCGCTTGGTTCAATCTCTGGACCCATCGATCCTCGCAGATTGCACATCGCCTTTTTCTCATTGCTTGGTAAGAACTTGTAAGAGCTTTGTATATTGCTTGACGGATTACGCGTGACTTCCACCATATTCCCGTAGTATATACCGCTTTTAGGACTAACCATGATGATACTTCGCGGAACCCCGCCACCATGACGAATCTAAGAACTACATGCCCACTTCTCCGCTCTTGGTGGTCACCGAAGACGTGGATACGCGCCTAGGGAGTTTGACACCAAACTCACCAACGCCGTGGACAAGATCGATGGACTCGAAATCTTTCAACGCCAAGCTTGACGTTCGGTTCAAGGAGCTTTTGAACCGATTGTTCCCGCACCGCACCCACACATGGCGCCGCGGCGCATTCCGATCACGGGTCGGACTGGTTCGGCTCCCCGCACCCTCGTGGCGACGCCTCGAATTCATGCCGGCTCTTTGCAACATTGGGGACAGACGGGTACTACTACGACCCCGACGACGATCTGTTTGACGAGGAGGTTGAACAACCTCCACGGTAGTACCCTGGTCGTCCCGACATTACTACCGCAACGCCGACCACGATGCGTGATGATGATCATGTTGCAAATCTTAAATTAAATATTCCATCTTTTGAGGGTAAATATAATCCTGATGCATATCTTACATGGGAGATGGAAGTAGAACAACGTTTGCATGCTTAAAATATCCCGAGAATATGCGTGTTAGTCGCTACATGTGAATTTACTAAATTTGCTTCCCTTTGGTGGTCCGAGTATTGTCGTTTAAATCCTACTACTATTCCTAGTACTTGGGCTTTAAAACTGCTATGCGTGTTCGCTTTGTACCTCCTACTTATCAACGTGATTTACTAAAGAATTTGACACGTTTAGAGCAAGGGAAAATTCAGAAGAGTATTATCGTGAATTGCAAACGGGATGGTTCGTGTGGTCTTGTTGAATCTAATGAACAAATGCTTCCACGTTTCTTTGGTGGATTAAACAAGGACATTCAAAGACATCTTAGATTATAAGGAATATAATTCTATCACTGCTTGTTTCATCTTGCTTGCAAAGTCGAACGTGAAGTGCAGGACTGCCAAACACCATGGAGGAGGACTAATAATTCTGCAGGTCGCACATCCACTTGGACATCCCGACAATCAGCGCCTCCTCGTGATTCGCCTCCAGCTACTACCACATCCAAGGCCACCACAAGATTTCCAGCTACTCCTCCACCATCATCCAATGCTCCCGTCAGAGTGCATCTTCTATGGCTTCCACGAGTAAGACAAAGGATATACAATGCCGCAAGTGCTGGGGTTTTGGTCATATTGAGAGACAGTGCACAACACAAAGTGTGATGATGGTGCGCGAAGATGGTCAATACGATTCAGCGAGTGACTTTGATGAAGATACACTAGCCCTTATTTCTCGAGATGGAGACAATTGATGTCGATGAAGAGCCGAGGTAATGGAGCCGGTCGCCGATCAATACAAGAGCTTAATTACACAACGTGTGTTGAGTGTGCAATTGAGCAAATGAGCAAGATCAACGCCACAACCTGTTCCAAACACGTGGTGTTGTCAAGGAAAGAGCTATACGGATCATCGTCGATGGAGGGAGTTGTAATATCTCGGCGGTGTTGACATGGTAGAGAAGCTTGCGCTTCAACAAGACAACACCCACATTCATATTACATCCAATGGTTTCGAGTTCGCAAGATCAAGGTAACAAGAACGGCACGCGTGCATTTTACTATTGGTACATATTCGATTTTGTTGATTGTGATGTTGTACCTATGCAAGCTTGTTCTTTGTTACTTGGTAGACCATGGCAATTTGATAGAGACTCTCATAATGGTAAAACTAATCACTATTCTCTTATGCATAATGGAAAGAAAATTGGTCTAAAACCTATGACTCAACAAATTTTTAAAAGATGATCTTGCTAGAGCTAGTAGAGCTAAAACGAGGAAAAAAATAAAGTGAGAATCAGATTGTTGCTCGCAGATTTTATACCACCAAAGAACACTAAATCGATTCTACACATGCTACGAAATTGCTTGAAGAGTCCATGTATGCTTGCAAATAAAATTGATATTGTGAACTAGATGTAAACAATACTCAATGTTATGCAATTGTCTGCAAAGAGGTTTTGTTTTCATTTGAGGATATGCCTCCTTCTGCCACCCATTGCTAACCTTTTGCGTGAATATGAGGACGTCTTTTCCCCATTGAGTTGCCACGTGACTACCTCCTATTAGAGGAATTGAGCATCAAATTGATCTAATTCCTGGTGCCACGTTGCCCAACCGCTGCCATATAGAACCAATCCAGAGGAGACAAAGGAGATACAGCCAAATTTAGGAACAACTCGGAGAGATCATATTTGTGAGTCCCTTAGCCCTTGTGTTGTTCCTATTATTTTGGTACCTAAGAAAGATGGTTCTTCACAAGATGTGTACCGATTGTAGAGCTATCAATAATATTACTATTCGATATCGTCATCCTATTCCACGCTTAGATGACATGCTTGATGAATTGAGTGGCTCTACCATGTTTTCTAAAGTTGATTTGCGTAGTGGTTACCACAGTTCGTATGAAATTAGGAGATGAATGGAAAACAGCATTTAAAACTGAGTTCGGTTTATATGAGTGGTTAGTAATGCCGTTTGGTTTAACTAATGCACCTAGCACTTTCATGAGATTAATGAATGAAGTTTTGCGTGCTTTCATTGGACGTTTTGTGGTAGTCTACTTTGATGATATTGATTTATAGCAAATCTTTAGAGGATCATTTGGACCATTTACGTGCTGTTTTCAATGCTTTACGAGATGCACGTTTGTTTGGTAACCTTGAGAAGTGCACCTTTTGCACCAATCGAGTTGCGTTTCTTGGCTATGTTGTTACATCACGTGGTATTGAAGTGGATCCAGCCAAGATTGAAGCTATTGAGAATTGTCCGAGCCCAAGACGGTCACAAGTGAGGAGTTTTCTTGGCCTCGCTGGTTTTATATAGCTTTGTCAAAGACTTTGGATCAATTGCCGTACCGAATGAGCTTACCAAGAAGGATGTGCCCTTTGTTTGGGGCGATGCACAACAACAGCCTTCGTCATATTAAAAGATAAGCTAACACATGCTCCTTACTCCAACTTCCGATTTTACTAAGACTTTTGAGCTTGAATGTGATGCTAGTGGAATTGGTTTGGGAGGGTGTTATTACAAGAGGAAAACCTGTTGCATATTTTAGTGAGAAATTGAGTGGGGCTAGTCTGAACTATTCTACTTATGATAAAGAATTATATGCGTTGGTTCGGACACTAGAAACTTGGCAACATTATCTATGGCCTAAAGAGTTTGTTATTCATTCTGATCATGAATCTTTGAAGCATATTCGTAGTCAAGCTAAGTTGAATCGTCGTCATGCAAAGTGGGTTGAATTTATTGAGTCTTTTCCTTATGTTATCAAACACAAAAAAGTTAAAGATAATATTATTGCTGATGCTTTGTCACGCCGTTATGCTTTGTTATCTCAACTTGACTTCAAAATATTTGGATTGGAAACTATTAAGGAACAATATGTGCATGATGCTGAATTTAAAGATGTGTTGCAGAATTGTAGAGATGGTAGAACTTGGAACAAGTTCGTCTTCAATGATGGATTTGTGTTCCGTGCTAACAAATTATGCATTCCAGATAGCTCTGTTCGTCTTTTGTTGTTACAGGAGGCGCATGGAGGAGGATTGATGGGACACTTTGGTGTCAAGAAGATGGAGGATGTTCTTGCTGCACACTTCTTTTGGCCACGAATGCGTCGAGATGTTGAGAGATTTGTGGCACGCTGCACTACTTTTCAAAAAGCTAAGTCTCGCCTTAATCCACATGGTTTATATATGCCTCTTCCTGTTCCTAGTGTTCCTTGGGAGGATATTTCTATGGACTTTGTTTTGGGATTGCCACGAACACAGAAGGGGAGGGATAGTATTTTTGTTGTTGTGGATCGGTTTTCTAAGATGGCACACTTTATTCCTTGTCATAAAACGGATGATGCTGCGCATATTGCTGATTTGTTCTTTCGTGAAATTGTTCGTTTGCATGGTGTGCCCAATACTATTGTCTCTGATCATCATACTAAATTTCTTAGCCACTTTTGGAGATGTTTATGGGCTAAGTTGGGGACTAAATTGCTCTTTAGTACTACATGTCATCCCCAAACTGATGGTCAAACTGAAGTAGTAAATAGAACTTTGTCTACTATGTTACGAGCTGTTTTAAAGAAGAACTTAAAATTGTGGGAAGAGTGTTTACCTCATATCGAATTTGCTTATAATCGTTCATTGCATTCTACCACAAAGATGTGCCCATTTGAGATTGTGTATGGTTTTGTTCCTCGTGCACCTATTGATTTATTGCCTTTACCTTCTTGATTGCAACATAATTTGGATGCTACAACGCCTGAAATGATATTAAACTTGCATAAGACTACTAAATATAACATTGAACACATGAATGCTAAGTATAAACTTCTTTGGGATAAAGGGAGAAAGCATGTTGTGTTTGATGTTGGCGATCTTGTTTGGTTACATTTGCGTAAAGATCGTTTTCTGATTTACAAGTCTAAGTTAATGCCACGTCTTTTGGTCCCTTTAAGGTGTTAGAAAATCAATGATAATGCATACAAACTTGAGTTGCTGCAGACTTTGGTACAGTTAGTCCTACATTTAACATTGCGATTTGAAGCCTTACTTTGGTGAGGAAGATGAGATTGCGTCGAGGACTTCAATTCAAGAAGGGAGCATGATGTGGACATCCCTACTATTGATACAACCATTGTACCTACAACAACACACATACAAGGACCCATCACAAGATCTCGTGCCAAACAACTTAACTATCTGGTACTTTTGTTTCTTGGAACTATTCCTCACATACATGAGAATATGATCGCCTAAATCGGATATATTTCTTACTCTTAGGAATGATGGACCAAGCATGGATGAGAGGGACAAGCATTGGAGAATGGCCATGCATGGAGATGGCAAAAGCATGTGATGATCCAAGAGAAGGCCACAGATGAAGATTTCAGAACTTTGAGGCCACCATAATGAAGAAAGAAGGCTTGGACGAAATATTCAAGATCAATACTTTAGGAATTCGTCCATAGCTTAATATGGTGCTGCGACACCTTTTATTTTGGGCCAGGCCCATGTAATTTTCGCAGGATTTTAATTAGCCACTTTTTAGAGTCCGTATTTGAGGGGAAAAGGACTTTTAGGGTTGGATTCGGCCACCACTTCCATGGCTGGCCGAAACCCCACCTTTTCGCCCTTAAATACGCCCCATAGCCGAACCTCTAGACTCGGATTTTTTTTAGACATTAAGTTAGCCATAGTCGCAACTTCTCCAAGGCTCGAGCATCGCAGAGGCCTCTTGTACTTCGCACCTATTCAGGATCCCACCTCTTCAATAAAGCTTTCCTCTTAATCCGCAATATCTTGATTGCAATATTGGTTCTTACTTGTTCTCGATTTCAGGTAGGAATTAAGACCCTCGCTGGTTAGGCTGATCATGTTCACGCAGGATCGGTAACCTCCAGGAGATTGGCCTAGCGATTGCATTGGCGCTCGTGCTCGCACGTGTAGTCGGATCGTCAAGCCCGAACTCCACCAAATCGAATATCGCCATCTCATCGAAAGATCGGACACCTTTGCCCTATCAAAACCTTTGGAGACGAGTTGGTTGATTTGACGTTCGATCTCCTTTGTCTCTTCCGGGTTCGTGCTATACGCGGCGCGGTTTGGGAGTGGGGCGCCGGGTATGAGGTCGATGCGGTACTCGATTCCACGAAGAGGAGGAAGGCCATGAGGAAGCTCTTCGGGAAATACATCTTGGAATTCTTGCAAAATAGCCATCAAAGGAGGAGGAACATTTGTCAAGTCGTTAGTTCCTTGCGCTAGTCCCTTGCATATAAGGACAGTGTGCAAGATGGATGGGTTGTTCCGCACTTCTCTCATCTCACTTTTGGTGGCAAGAAGAACACTCTTAGTTTTTCCACTCGAGTTTGGCTTGTAGCTCTCACTCACTATGGTGTGGTTCTCTCGCTCACCACTCTTCTCACAAGTTGTTTTTGTGTATTGCGCCCTCGCTAAAGCCTTTGCATTGTCCGCAATTATTTGGCTAGGAGTCATTGGTTGCAACACAGAAGTTTTATCAAGCCATTTGAAGGTGTAAGTGTTTGAGTGACCATTATGCAAAGCACGCTTGTTATATTGCCACGGCCTTCCGAGCAACATATGGCAAACCGTCATTGGGACCACGTCACATTCCACCGTGTCCTTGTAGGGCCCAATTGAGAATGTTACCGAGACGGTGTGCTTGATCTTGACGGATCCTTAGTCACTTAGCCATTGGATATGGTAGGGGTGTTTATGCGGATGGAGGGTGAGGTTGAGTTTCTCACACAATTCCGTGCTTGCAAGGTTGTGGCAACTCCCTCCATCGATGACAACTTTGATGGACATCCCATTGATGCCGGCACGAGTTTGGAAGATGTTCAAGCGTTGGTCTTCATTCTCATTGGCTTGGGTAGTTAAGACCCTTGTGACCACAAGCGATTGACTTGCGTCATGCTCACACACAAGAAGTTGTTGGTCCTCTTCCAAATGTTGCCTTGCCATGGCTTCCTTGACCCTTGCATCAAACTCTTCTTCACTCAAATATTCTTCATCGCCGTTGTCGTGGATGAACAAAACTTTCTTGTTTCCACAAGCGTTCGCCTTGTGCCCTTTGCCTCCACACTTGTAGCATTCACCATTGAATGGTTGATCATCCCTTGTGTTTTTGCCACTTGGGGGCTGTTTTCCTTGAGGGAGAGTTGGCTTGAAGGGAAGCTTGGTGGTACTTGAGGAGCTTCCACTTGGTGTTGTTAGAGTAGTGGTTGGTGCTTGCTTGTAGGTGAAGTACGTCTTTGGCTTGTTGTACTTGATATCCTCTTGCACTTGACGCTCGGCCTTTGATGCGATGTGCACAAGCTCAACCATGTTGTTGTACTTTTGGAACTCGGTGATGCGCTTGATGGGATGGTTCAAGCCATTGAGGAAGCGTGCCATTGTTTGTTCATCTCGCTCTTCAATATTGGCACGGATCATGTTGAGCTCCATTTGCTTGAAGTACTCTTCCACGGTCTTTGTCCCTTGACTAAGCGTTTGAAGCTTGTTGAAGAGGTCACGCGTGTAGTGTGAAGGAACAAAGCGATATCTCATATGGGCCTTCATATCTTGCCAAGTTGTGATTGGAGGCTCTTCTTTTTCATGAGCTGAGTTGGACTTGTTCCCACCAAAGGTTGGCATACTCATCAAACTCGAGGGATGCCATGGCCATCATCTTCTCATTGCTATAGTTGTGCATGGGGAAGATCTTGTCGACCTTGAGTTCCCACGAGAGATATTCCTCGGGTTCATTGGAACCGGTGAACTTGGGCATGGTGAATTTGAGCTTGCCGAAAGTTTCTTCTCCATTGCGGTTCCGGTTGCGGCGGTTGCCATGATTTCGGCGGTCATCATCATCATCCGAGCTCTCATGTCTTGCTTGGTGATGGTTGCGTTGCTCTTGTGGTTGTTGAGGTGCCTCGTTTGGTGGTGGAACTTGGTTTTGACGACGAGCTTGGGGAGCTTGCTCGTGTTGTTGTTGTCGCGGTTGAGGACGAGGAGGAGGTTGTGCATCCTCACGACGAGCTTGGGGAGCTTGCTCTTGTTCTTGCCGTGGTTGATGCCGAGGAGCATTGGCTTGCGCCATGTGGCGAGGAGGACGTCGAGCCGCATGCGCAATGGGCTGCTCTTCTTCTTCTTCTTCTTGGTGTAGGGGAGGAGGCTCGTCATGACCATCATGTTGCCGACGTGGACGTTCATGTCGATGATGACGCCTTGGTGGGTCTTCGAGAGCTTCACGTCGACGGTGATCTTGTTCGTCCTCTTCGGATGCTTCACTTGTTGTTGAAGGGACATGTCGACAGCGATGGGCTTGGTGGTCCATGTGAGGTTGCTCTTGTTGAATCACAAGTGCCCTTGGTTGTGTCCGGTTCGCTTCATGTCGTGGAGGTCTTGCGGAGAGGTCACCATCATAGCTTGACGTTGCGGCGTGTCGCGGAGATGGTACCGCTTGAGAAGAGCTCATGGATTGAAGAACGGGTCCATCCCGGTGCCTTGAAGCGTGACGGCGAGGTGCACTTGATTCACTTGAGGAGTGCCGAGATGAGCTTGATTCGCGTGAGTGTGGCCTTGCTAGTCCATCAATGTGGCATCCCGCAAAACCACTACTAGAAAATCGCGTTGTTTTTGTGCATTGTATCATCATGACCGCATGCTCATGTCATGC